>CACRXK020000637.1:0-53434 GCA_902702795.2 Paramuricea clavata | reverse complement strand
GGGGGGGGGGGGGGGGGGGGGGGGAAGGGGGAGATAAAAAAATCCGCGCAAGGGAAAAATAGAGAAAAAATCGCATAAACAAAGAAAAAGCCTTAAAATTCTACAATAAAGTCCTGCACCAGCGGACAGTCCGTAAAAGAAATTCATTCAAGCTGCAAGCCCCACAGGGCGTCTCTTACGTTCTGCTCGGAGTGTTCCCATGGGTCATTTCGCGAACTTTTGGAGTGAGGAAATGTGATCCTATTGGTTCAAATAATCCTCAACTAAGTTCCAACTCCTGAACTAGAACTTCTCATTTTCATAATGAAATTTAGTGGAAATATCTGATGATCCCTGCATGGAATCACAGATGGAATGGTTTACAGATTAACAGTAAGCAAATATTCCGATGGATTGTAATATAATGACCAACGAATCAGCAAAGCCAAAAATAATGTCTACAAAATTGACTCTAGGCGTCGGTAAATCACGTCATTAGGAAATATTTTATTTCAGGTTCTGAAAGAGAAAATCAGACATGAGTTTCGCCACTCTGGTATATCTAACTGAATGCAATCTCCAAACAAATTAGATTCACTGCCCAACGTCTCAACATTCTACTCTGGGGTCTTCATCAGGAGTGATCGTTCCTGCAAAAAAATTTGACTCCAACTTGAGTAAATTAATGGACGCACAGTGACTCAAAATTTTCAAATTTACTCAAAAATACTCAAATTAATGAGCAAATTTACTCATGTTTATGAGTAAATTAATTTTGAAAGTTTCAAAATGCTCGAGGGTATTTCGTAGTGTGTCGTTGCCCGCCGCTACTGCTACCATTAATGGACTATTAACCAATCACATGCATATGTTTGATATATTCAATTAACCACTCAAATGCGTACTAAACCTCTCTGTTGTTTCTTCAAGGATGACTAGTTCATCGCAAAATTGCTAGATACAGTAGCTACCGTCATCAACCTTTATTCAAGGCATGGGGATTCAATATTAATTAGCGTTTTCAGGTCGTAATCACTTGGTATCACACTTAAAAAAATATAGGGTTGCTTTCCAGGGTCAGATCGATCAAGTTGTTATAAAAATGCTCCTTGGTGGAGTACAGGGACGCGCTAGCCTTATTTGAATGGGGGGTGGGGGGTGGGGGGTGGGGGGTGAAAGTGAAATTTTGCAGAGTCAATTCCCCTACGTATACCATAACAATTTGTTGAGATTTTGTTGGCATCTCCCTCGAATGAATAATAGTTGAAGGTTATAAATGTATATAAATTTCCCCTCGATAATTTCTATCCACAAGACCCTTCAACCATAACAATTTTTCTTTATTATATAATTTCCCCCGAAATTGTTTGCTCCGGGGGGTGGGGGGAGGTAGGAAAAATATATTTTCCGGGCATAAAAATTTCCCGCACATAATATTAAAATTTCTTTTTTACAATATACACGTTCCGTTTCTCATTAACTTTTCTTTAATCTTCCTCTCAATTTTTACTTAGAATTTTCTCTTTTCAGAAGTTTTATTTAAACATTTTATTTTCGTTTCTTTCTATCCAATAGTCATGTCTTGCCGACTGTGGAAACAATTTGCCTATTGACTGACAAGTGGGGGATGTCCCAACCCCCCTCCTCCACAGTCCACACACCTCCTCTAGCGCCGCCCCTAATGGAATATAAAACTTTTGGATTAAGACTGGTCGGAAAACTTGGTTAAATCAAACCCTTTTGAACAAATGGAGATCCACTTTGGCCAGATTTCTGAAACTGACGTAGCCCAGATCTATCTCTGATTAAACAAAAGTCAGAAATATTGCTCTAACTGGTGAAGCGCGCTATGTTTGTCACATATGGACTGCAACACCCGATTTCCCTTGTTTTTCATTATTGTTTTGTTTTATCTACTAAAATATTTAATACGAAACCACTGGTTCCACTTCTTTTAGTTTGACCTCGTATGTGAGAACTCCTACCTACAGTCCGTTGCGCAGTCATGCTACTGGGCTGGAGTTATGGTTGGTTTAATCATTGGTGGTTACTTAGCAGACAGATTTGGAAGAAAGATCGTGTTTTATACAGGAGTTGTTGGAATTGTTATTGCCACCTGGGTGATGGTATTTCCCAAGTATTTCGCTGTATTTATAGCTGGAAGGTTGTTTAATGGTCTGGGATCAGGTATGCTTAATTAAGAGCGATACTTGCATGGTATACTGAAAGGGAGTTGTATTTTTTACCTAAGGTCGGGTTTATGAACAAGAATACAATGTTGCTCACAACTGGACGTAACTGATTTGGCCACGAAACCTTTACAAGCTAGAAATAGTAATATAGTCGCCAGGGACGCCGGAACGATAAAAAGGCAAGGGGGAAAACGCACACCGAAGGGCACCTCTACAGACTCCGGTGAAGATATAAACCTACAATTGTGTGTTGACTTGCCAATATATGAAAGCAAACGCACTTAATCAGGTCACATTCAAGATCACACCTCATGATTTTGCCCAAAAAGCATCACTGGAAATGTGATTTATCAAGTAGTATTTCATAACTCAAAGAGCACTTCTGCCCCCCTTGCCCCTCCTAGCAAAAGGCAAGAGGGGCAGCTGCCCCTCCTGCCCCCCCCAGTTCCGGCGTCCCTGATAGTTGCAATACTTAATAAATATTGCTGACGTCTTAGAGTCCCGTTCGCACTTTTGCCGCTTGAACATTGTTCAACAAAGTTGTTAAAACAATACTCATTTTCATTTTAATTAACAACAATCTTCATCATACGCCTGTATTCTAAAAGCTCACTCACACTCATTAAGTGAAGGATCAATCTGAGCTTCCTTTGCGTGTCAATGCTGTTTTTGAATAGCTGGAGGGTGAGTAGTCACATAGTAAGGTACGACACTAACCCTCCAGCTATTCAAAAACAGCATTGACACTCAAGGAAAGCTCAGATTGAATCTCCATTCATTGAGTGTGAGCAGCCTAGACCTTCTATTCTTGTTATTTTTTTAATATTCAGCACTTTTTCACATGAGAAGACTGGGACTAGGTGATTTGGGGGCGGGGCGGAGGAAGGGCTGAAGCGAAAAAATATTGCGATAATTACCAAATGCTAGCCCGAAATTGACCAAACCTGCCAAAGATACCTGCCAAAGCCAGCCGAGTAAGGGCCTAGGTCTAGGCTGGAGTGTGAGTACGAGTGAGCTTTTAGAATATACATGCGTTAATCTTAATTCTAACCCCCACCCCAGCACTAATCGTACCTGTAACCTCAACGTATTCCCAGCCATATTCCTACTGCCTACTGGGAAATTAAAGAAAGTTTAGAAAGTCATTCCCATTTCATTAAATGGCGGGCATCTATTCTGAAGTATTAATTAAATAACTTTTTGAACTTTCCTGTTTAGGTTTTATGAACGCAACATATTACGTGATTGTGGCAGAGTATACATCGAAGAGACACCGCGCAAAACTATGTATCTCTTTATTTTATTTCTGGATAATTGCCCTACTCTTGTTGGCTCTGCTTGCATATCTTATACGTGATTGGAGATATTTATTACTTTGTTCAGCAATCTTAGGAACTCCAGGTTTAGCCCTGTGGTGGTAAGTAAGGAATAACAACTGGAACGATCTGTGCCAGCGAACACCAGAAAACTGCGGATGGATTCAACTACTTGAAACATACAAGTAAAACTTCGATGTTGCGAAGGCCCTTCGTCAGAAAGTTAGTAGACGAAGGGCCTTCGTTCGAACCGTCGACGTTTTCCTTGTGTTTTTCAGGTACCGTATTTACTCGTTTGAGCGCCGCGGCGCTCTTTAAATTTTCAGAGCTTCAGATGCGGCGCTCATTCGGGGGCGGCGCTCAATCGGAGGCGGCGCTCTTTAAAAAATATTTTATTTGTGAATTATAACAAGAACTTTTAATAAAATGAACAAGTTTTAAATGTCTTTGTCACTAAATGTATCCATTTTGACGGGGGAAAGTTTTTACACTGTTTAGTGCGACGTTCATTCGGGGGCGGGGCTCTTTAAAAAAATTTGATCTCAAATGCGGCGCTTATTTGGGGTCGGCGTTCAATCGGGGCGGCGCTAAATCGAGTAAATACGGTAGTTGAATCACTATCCATCTGCAGGCAAATTTACCGTAGCGTAGTGATTTGCATCCAGAGTGCCAAACGTAGTGGTCCGTAGTTAATGCCCTACGGCAAACCACTCCGTTATAGTGTAAACACAATATAGTCTCAATACTAGAAACGTAGTAATTTTTTAACGAAGTGTTTAGCCGTAGCGTCATAGTGTAAACGCGGCCTTAGATTTGAGTAAATGAATAACAAAATGAATGAAGGAAAATCTTTATTTTACTAAAATTGTCCAATCAGGAAAGCCTGGATGAAACAAGAGCGAGAGTGCATGTGAGTTGGCGGTCACGCAATCTTGTTTAGCTGTTCTTCATGCTTTCCCAACACGACTGTCATGTGTTATTGAAGTTAAAACGTAGTTAGAACACCCATCAAACCTTTATTAATGTCCCCCGTAACAATGCGTGACTGTCATCTGTCATCAACTCTCATCCTAGTTTGTTAGGGGCTTAATAAATATTGCTGTTTTGCCCAGGTAATTGCAAGGCCTCGTCCGCAACTTCCATATACTGCCGTTAGTAACTCCATCCCCCACCAACCCCCACCTCCTAATGAAGGTATCTATTTATGAGAGAAGAACGTAGTCAGATTTCAGAAGAATTTTTATACTCCCAAAACCGAATCTTTCTAGTTTCGTTCTAAAATATTGTCATTCCTGAGAACAGAGTTTGACTTAGAAACATTAACAATTTTCTAGATGCAGAGACAACTTGCAAGTTCGCATTTTTTCTATTCACTACCTTCTTCACCTTGTCTTCCACGGGTTGAAGACGTGTTTAGCGCGCCACCCGTCACCAATGAGTTGAGCCTGCAACTGTTTGGGAGGGGGAGGGGAGCGCAGGGTAGAGTGGGTATTGTTAATTACCTTGTTGGTAGCTATTGTATAGTTGTTGTTAGTTTTCTTCCTGGTTTCTCTCCAACCAAGAACTAACCCTCCCCACCTTAGCTGTACTTCGTGATCAGACATGGTTCGTATGCATGGTGGCAGCCAGAGGAGCCTATACTAAGCCTTCAACTTGGAAACATTTAAGCTGCATCCTTTGCAATTCTGAGCTCTCAGCTGCAAGCAAGGATCACTAGCCCTCCCTACCTTTAACTTCTCTTTCTCGTATTTTTCATTGTTCGCATGGTTCATGAATTGATACCTCACAGCTACAGTAAGACTTTTTAATTTTTTCTAGGTTTACACCTGAATCAGTGCGCTGGTTATTGCTTCAGGGCCAGGAAGATAAGGCAAGACAAGAACTTAACAAAGTTGCAAAGATCAACAAGAAAACGATGCCCAAAGATGATCTGGTGATGCCAGAATCAACAGAAACACACGGGAACCTGTTACATCTATTTCAAAATAAGAAGTTGGCAAAATCCACGCTGATTAATTGGGATATTTGGTGAGTTCCAGTTTAAGTAGATAGTGTTCTAACACACTTTGCTGGTAGTTTGTGTATAAAAAGACTAAAAACTCTTCGACGTTAAAGACTATTTATCATGAAATACGTACTTGTATTAGAATTAACCAATTAGAATACAGTAATTTCGTTATTCATATTATAGAAAACTAAAGCTGTTTTAAATACATATTAAATCATTAAAACATATTTGAATTAAATTACAGGATCACAGTAGCCCTTGTCTACTACGGGGTATCTTATGGATCAGTCGATCTGGGCTGGGATAGATATCTCACGTTTGCTTTGACCAGTCTTGTTGAGATCCCAGCTGTTTATCTTGCTGTATTTTCCGCTGAGAGGTAAGCTATAGCGTCATTGATAAATTTAATTTAGTTTCACCATGAATATCATACTGTAAATCTCTACCATTGGCATAAGTGCTGAACCATGCACTAATATAAAGTGCAAGTCTTCTTCGGATACGCATGCAAGGGCAAGGGGCTTAATAAATAGAGAGATGAAAAGGGCAATTATAGGAGGTAATAGACCTTTCCCCTTTTGAGTGAAATTTTGATCTAGACAAGTCTGGACAAAATTAGAGCATCACAAAATTAGTGATATTCCGAAGTTTCGTTGCGAAATGTCAGTAAAATGCGGATAATATAGCCTTGCGAAGTTTGCCATTTTTCAGTCATTTTGCATTTTACAAACGGGAAAATATTGATAATCAGATAATCAAACTGATTATCAATTTCCCATTTGTATGACTTGTAAGACCTTGTAATACAAAATGACTGAAAAACGGCAAACTTCGCAAAGCTATATTATCCGTATTTTACAACATTTCGCAACAAAACTTCGGAATATTACTAATTTTGTGATGCTTTTTCAAGCTGTGATGAAGTTTTTGTCCAGGCATATCTAGATCAAAATTTCACTCATAAAGGGAAAGGTCTATTGGTTCAAGAAAACTGGAAAGAAATTTTCAAAAAAATTTGGGGCTCACTGAGTTAGCTGACGCGCAGTAAAATAGTAAGAAACGCTTTACACTAACTTGAACTTCCAGGCCAGTGAAGAAGTCTAATAATCAGTATCGTGTGTCCCTTTGTTGTTGAGGGAGAGGTTAATACCGAGGGGGCTTCCCGCAGAAGGGGGTGGAGCATATTTGTAGCCTCTCGATTAGCTCAGAAATGCTCTTGGGTAAACGCCATTATTAAATATTAGATATGTTTATACAAAAAATATTTGAGATGGGTAGCCTAATAGAGGAAGGTAAAATTCATAAAATCAGCAACATTTTTTTTTTTTGGCTGTCACTGATCTAACACTTAATATTTACTGTAGCATCTTATTCTTACCCATCTGTATTGTTGAATACATTATCTATCGTTTATATTGTTCGATAGGTTCGGTCGAAAGAAGAGCACCATTGTAGGACTGTTAGTGTCTTGTGTCGCATCTATTGTGGCAATATCAATCCCGGAAGATAGATCTAACACAGGTAAAACAAATTTAAATGCCTCACACAGGACGAAAAAATAGATTTGCACCAACTTTGCAACCCCCTGCAAAGGTGCCATTGCCGTAATCGCATCAAATTTGCTATTGTGCAAATTTTGTTCAAATTTGGAAAGCAAATTGGTAAATAGATTTTTGCCCTCATATTGGTAAATACAATTCTCTTTTTTGAGAGGGAATGGGTATAGGTAAATTTGGCTCAAATTACCTTTCATTTGCACAAGTGAATTTGTGGGTATTTACGTCCATAATTTGGTTTCTAAATTTGCCAAAATATTTGCAACCTTGCAAATTTGATGCGATTACGGCAATGGCACCTTTGCACCGGGTTGCAAAGCCTAGTGCAAATTTTTTTTTTCGCCCTGTGTCAAGTATTAGGCTCCCTTGCACTTTATGAATTAAAGACCCTGTTTCAGCTTGGGCACTCGTACACGGTACACAGTACCAGATTCACTTGATACGACATGAACATATGCCGCTCAGGAATACAGTCCTCCCATGCATAAAATATTCCCCCTTGACAATTTTCATCTTATTTTGTCATATAATCGCATATGGTTCCCGAAACGGTAAAATTCGATGTTGTGCGGACAAGCGAATGCGGTATCGTGTAACTGGGCCCTTAATCAGTGATGCATTTAGAGCAATCATTTTCCATCTCTGAGATCACCCTTGGTGGTGGGCTCGTGATGTCTATTAGTTTTTCAATCAATGTTATGCAGAAAGTCCTATTTTTACCAGGTTTTTTGGTTTTGTTATCCTATGTGTCAGAGATTTTCATTATTGTATTACATGTATAGCAACCCTAGCTAAGAAAATCTCGTAAGCCCTGAAACCCAGGGTACAATTTCTTCCCAAATGGATTGTTTATATTAGAATTTGATGTACTGTAATTTCTAATTCAAACGAAGGGCCTTAGTTGAAAACGTCGAAGTTTTTTTATATTTTCAGGCGCCAACTATACAGTTAGTGCCGCGAAAGTTAACCAATTAAAATCGTGTATTTTAGAGTTAACTACTATTTAACAACAAAATAGTGGTTAAAACGCGGTTAAGAGTTTTATACAACTGATCTCAGGTAGTTACATCATATACAATCGTACAAAAAATACTATGTTGGTACTGTTAAATACAAATCGTGATCACCTAGATGCTTGCTTTAAAGGCTACATGTATACCATTTAGGCGTAATCCTGTATACGTAATAATATAATCAAAACATTTTTACAGGTTTTATTGCCGGTCGTATAGCAATGGCAGCCCTGGCAAAGCTTTTTATTAACATTTCATTTGCTTGTATTTATCTTTGGATTGTCGAGATATTTCCAACATTTTTACGGTAAGTAGCTACTTCAAACGAATCGCACGCTAACACTGCATGACCCACAGTATACATCAACGGATGAGCCCAATTTTCTACAGCAAGAAGAATGAAATGCAGAGACGTAGCCTTGGTTTTCCAACTAAAACAGAGAGGGGAGGACCAAACCCACCTAGCAAAGACTGAAACACCTGACGCAAGATCATGTAAATAGATTTAATTACTAGTATTTTCAGTGAAAGTGTCCGACAATAGTCAAATGCGTTTGCTGAAACATTTTGCTGTATTAAAGCATTCCATGCACTTTCCCCAACCTACTTGTCACATTAAGAAGTAATATATCTAGCACTTGGGATATAATATATTCTGTCATTTCAACAAGCACATTTAATCTTTATAGATCAATGGCTTTAAGCACAGCTTCAGCATCTGGGAGATTGGGATCTTTTACTGCTAGTTACGTCATTTGGTTGGTGAGTAAAGTCAAATAATTTTGTTATGTAAATTGGTCAAAATTATAGCACGATTCAACTATTAATGATATAATATGTTACCCACTCTTGACGAGCAAAGTATGGTGCATAATTGGGGCACATTGCGGCTTCATGGGTTAACTATAGAAACATGGGTAGTGAAGATTGCGAATGGTTAACACGTTTTCCGAGACGAGGAAAATTATTTGGCGTCAACCTCGCAAGCCAGGCTCTCTATACATCTGGAGCGTGTTTGGGAGAAGAGACTCCTGGCTTGCGCAGTTGCTCTGGCGTTAGATTGGAACGCTTTAGAAAATATTGTTAGTTAACAAGAGACAATAGACAACTGATTGAACTTTAACTAGCACGTATTTTACACATGTCCTTTAATTTGTGCACACACTCTTAACTTTAAGCAGGATGATTTAATTCATCATATGTTGCGGTCATGCAGTATCTGGATCAACCTCTTAAGTTGACACGACAACCAACAGTTATTTTGCTGTCCGTTAACTCTTCTTACCGCGTATACCATTGATGCTACTTTTTAGATTCGCATTCATCCATTACTACCGTTTGGAATCATGGGATTAATGTGTTTGAAGTCCGCTTGCCTTGCATTTTTACTCCCTGAGACCCAGGGACAAGACACGCTGGAGACCATTGGGGATGTCAATTCCGTACAAACTACAAGAAACACGGAGAACGATGTTCATAATGAAGTTGACAATCCACAAAAATCTGACACTAAGTTTTGAATATTTCAGTAAAGCTAGTTGTGACGCAATACACTTCTGCGATTTGTCAAGCCGATTACAGGTTTCAGCATACCTAATTCTAGTGTGCAGTGATAACCAATTTGTGCAGTGATAAAAATGAAATGTGCAGTGATAAAATTTGCTGTGATAATTTGTTAATTATATGAAGAAAATGAGGCAACAAGCAGAAAAAACTGAACTAAAAACTTGTCTTGTCACTAGAAAGTATTAATAATCATTTTGAATGAGAATATTCTGAATGAAATTGAAATAAAAGATGCCAAATTATCGAACGTCAGCACTAATATTATACTTAAGGTTGATCAAATGAACAAAGTCTCCCATCAAAGATCCGACTATCTCTTTATGAGCTTGGATGTTGGAGTGAATGATACTTAACTTTTTGTAATTGTATTAGTATATAATCTTCAGGATTCTATAGAATGTCCCCGCACATTGACAAAAAGGCCCTTTGAGAGAGGCTAGTACAAAATTTTCTGTGGGTGCATGCCCCAGGAACTCTTTCACAGTTTATCACATCTAAGCCGCCTCTTATTTATCAAGACGAAAATTTTTCGTTCCTGCAAGCATATGATTATCAAACTACGCTGTCATAGAAAGTCGTAACAGCAGGTGCTGTCAAGGCCGCCCAGAGGGAGGGGGCAATTTGCGCTGGACCCTAGTTAAAGGTGGCCCAAAAAAGAATTACATTGAAACATAGGTATAACTACCACCAAACTTCCAGAATGCAGGATTTGGCCATTTCTGGGACCTGAGTTAATTTCAAAATTTTCCCAGGAGAATGCTCCCAGTTCCTCTTAATCATAGTGTTAGAAGATGGAATCAGGAGGGGCCACAACTCAATTTTTGCCCTGGGCCCCCAAATTTCCCTGGGGAACCCTGGGCGCTTTGCAGTGCATGTTGATTTTGGGATCATTTTATATATCAATTGTAGCCTGTCTTTTGGTTACACATTAAAAGGATGTGTTCACAAATTTTGAGGGCGTGGCTTCTGCTCGGCTAAAGTTTGCACAAAAATGTGCAGTGATAAAAAATTCTTAAAATTAGGTATGGGTTTCAGTGCCGAATATTGCTATATAATCAACTTTAGCTAATGATGTAGTAGATGTGACTGTCCCATTCTTGCAATATGTAAATTGTCTATTTGAGAACCATCCTCAGAGATATGAAAAACTAGTTTCATATTTCTGGCACTGCAGAGTACAACGGAAAATTCGTTGTCTCAAGCGGCGAGATTCGAACTCACGTCTTCGGGTTTCTAGACCGCCTCTCTTCCCATTGAGCTATCGAGTCAACGGGGATTGGTAGCGAGTGTTATCCAATTTAAAAATATTTCGTGACGACTTAGAAACCGAAGATGCGAGTTCGAATCCCGCTTGAGACAACCAATTTTTCGTTGTCCTCTGCAATGTCAGAATAATATTAAACTAGTTTTTCATATCTCTGAGAATGGTTCTGAAATAGAATTATATATAAAATAATATGTATATAACGCGTGCTCTGATTGGTCGAAACCCGTGTTTGGATCAGGCCATCCAAACACGGAAATTTAAAGTGAAAGTTTTTTAAAATTGAAGTGAAATTTTAACATGAAAAGTTGTTATTTTATAAAACAATTACTTTATGGTTTCCGTGTTTGGATGGCCTGATCCGAACACTTGGGAATGTTGCTCGAGTTAAGAAAAGCGCGCAAAATCACTCGCCTTTGGCTCGTGTTCGCGCGCTTTTCTTAACTCTCGCAACATTCCCCCGTGTTTGGATCCTGCAGGTCATCCAAACACGGAAACCATTAAGTAATTGTATATTGAAAAACTGCGCGTCCTCTAAGACAAGCTTTAAGTCGTCACGAAAATATTTCGTGCACTTAAAGCCTGGTTCACACTTGCAATTTTGTCGACGATTTTGTGTTTCTGACGGATGCAAATCCGGACACAAAAGTATCAGAGTCGCTTTTCAGAAGAAAACAATTCTTTTGCATGTCATTCATCCGATCACATTTCCACGAGGAGAAAAATCGCCGACAAAATTGCTAGTGTGAACCAGGCTTAAATAATTGGATAAGACTGCTACCAGTCCCCGTTGACTCGATGGGTAAAGCGCACAGATCAGTGGTAGAGCGGCGGTCTAGAAACCCGAAGATGCAACTTCGAATCCCGCTTGAGACAACGAATTTTTCGTTGTACTGTGTAAGTGTGTGATTATAATTTCAACTCAGACGCACGTAAGATTCATTTTAATTCTACCAAACACCGCAAGTTTTGTTCTGGTACTTCCTCTTTCTTCCTCAGGCTCATTCTGGGCTTCTTATTCAAGGCGAACTGAGAGAAAATGCATCAGAGGGTGATGAGATTGAGTAGGGGTGTCTTGTTGCTGTAATCGACGCAGACGAATGATCGGGCAAAAAATGTTATGTGGGCATAAACATAGCCAGGGAATGGCTGGGATAGTATTAATGATAGCCATTACTAACTCTGACTTGTCCCCTGTCGCTTAAGTCTCTCGTACTGGATGATTAGCGACAGTTATCTACTTATCTTGTAACGTTGTTGCGAAATCATTTTAAGATTTTGCTGTTTCGCCCATTGAATGTATCCCTACTGGCCATGCAAGTGTATTGCTGTTGCCAGGGCCGTAGCTAGACCAGTAATTGGGGGTGGGGATGCATATTCATATATTCGTGTTCTGCCCGACGGATTTCTTTTAAAAGCGATTGTTTTTACGGTATGTAAACATGAATATATGAATATACACCACCCCAATTATCGCGTCTAGCTACGGCCCTGGCTGTTGTGGAAATAATATTTCTTGGTTTGTTTCAACTCTCCAACTCTTTACTTTAAAACAGGCTTTAAAACAATGAAAAGGTTCTTAATTTCCTCGGGTTCTTAATTTCCGAATTCTGTGCTCAATCAACCTCGTACCCAGGGCTTTTTGCTTCCTCGGTCGGATGGTCAGTGAAAAAGGCCCTGGCATCGGCTGGTCTGTTTTGGAATCTGATTGGTCAATGATTTTGAATATAATTATTCAATATACGGGGGAAATAATTATTATTTTGGTGAAACGAGAGTGGAGTGACAAATTTATCATTAGTTCTTGAAGGACTAAAGTATTGAGTAAATTAAAATTAAGTCTTTGTACATTTGTATAGACAAGTATTTGATTCGTTTCAACATACATTTCTCACATGCGTTGTTTATACATCGTCGATTTCAAGAAACGTACAGTGTTATACTTATAGTCAAAGATTGTGATGCGAATATATTTGCTCATAACACGATTTATATAAAACAAACGGCAAACGCTGAAGCGGTTTTGTTTTGTTTGGTTGTTCATTAAGAATTGAGCAAGAATTGATCGGGCTATGTTGCTGAATGAGGTGTAAACAACGAAAACCGAATAAAGTTAACTTATTTCGTTGCTTTCCCTTTGATTATATATACGCAGCATTGAGTTTGTTTACTCCTGTCAGTAATTACAATGTATATCATTATTCTATATACGTACTTATACGCATAAATTATCATAATTGAACACCCCAAATACTGGAGATTTTGAGGTCATGTGACCGGCCGATGCCAGGGCCATTTTCGCTGACCGGAAGCAAAATGCCCTGGGTACGAGGTTGGTGCTCAATACGTTCCTATTCCGCATGTTTTTCGTACAATTTTTCGTCCCACGTCAAACAAACTCTTAGATTAAGGGACGTCACACCGAGTTTCTGAATCTACATAATAAGGCCATTTATACGAGAGAAATTAAGTCGCGTCTTAAATTAATCAAGTCGCGACTTATTTTCTCCCGTCTGTCCAAATGATGCAGCGCTATGCGCATGCACTGCGTAAAATATACTTTTAAAGTGTAATACGAATTATAGAGGTTTTAGTGTAATTAAAAAACTCATTAATAATTCAGGAGGAAAACACAAAGAAAAATCATAAGCGTGTCGTATCTTTATATGTGATAAAAAATCATGTTAATTTACATAAACTTTAGCTTTGATTTTCTCGGTTTAGACAAAGTTTATTTTAAAAATTACTTCGCCAATGAACTCATATAAGATGAGTCATTTTTTAAGCCAAGCGTTTTATATCTAATAAAACACTCCTACGCGTGCTTTAAATAGTACTTAATCAAGCGACAATAATTAGCATTACATTTTAAATTAAATCGATTTTATGGATTCTTTTAAAAATAAAAGACCTTTTCGGGAGACCTATGGTTTACATTATCCCGCTTTGCCGGGACGAGATAAGAGGCGGGTAGAATTAAGAACGTTACCGTTCATGCATGATTCAGACTACATTATTTTCCTATTTAATTATAGATTGTAGTATAGTTGCAAACGAAAGGTTGTTCAAGCAGCTATTACAACCTTCTTGAACTACGAGATCTTCTCCACAACATTTCAGTTCCTTTAACTGACGTTTGAACTTTCGTTTAAGCCTAATGACTTATTTCAATAGAGAGTTTAAGCTTCGCGTTATACGGCAAACGCCAGGCAAAGAAACATTTTACAGTATCAAGCAATAAAGAGTAAATGAACTTGCTGTTTTAAAACTGTAATAGATAATTATTCTTTCGACGCAAGAAAGAAAATATGAAACGAAAACGTTCAACGAAAATTTTGCCAAGAAAGTTCGAACTTGCCGTAGTGCCGTTCCCGGAAACTCCCTATAGTCAACATATCAAAATCACCCTGCCTTCCATCGCGTCCCGACAAACATATAGGGATCATGTAAATAGCCGCTTAAAGTCCCGAATCCCGCTATTTTCTAACTTATACAGCCCGTCATTTTAATGGACTTTATTTTTTTTCGTTACAAAAATAAACGGTATCCGGCGATCCGCGTTTCCGCTAATTTAGCATATGTCACGTGACATAAAATCAAAATCATTTCAAAATTTAGGCGCCATCTTTAAATTTTGTTTTATTTTTGCTGTTCAGTATAAACAAAATCAAACTATATATGGAGAGAAAACCTGAGCAAGAACGTCAAGAAGAGCTGGACTTACTTAAATCTAAGCTTTCTCAAATCAAACAGAAGTTTTTAAACGAATGGACTGGCGAGACGCTGGATAATCTAATAAAACTTAGAAATCAGCAAGACTTGCATGACATTGAACGCGGACAAGGTATCCAAAAATGAAACCCAAATAGACTACATAAAATTTTATTTGCATCCGTATTAAGAATTTTATGTACCTATGGTATTATTTTCTCAAAATATAGAAAATATAAAAGAATATGAAGATAAGATTGCACTACACCGAGCCAGAGTGGACCAACTTGCTAAAGGTACAGTACACTTCTTTTTCAGAACCATCCTCAGAGATAGGAAAACTAGTTTCATATTAATCTGACACTGCAATCGAGCAACGAAAAATTCGTTGGCTCGAGCGGGATTTGAACTCGCATCTTCGGGTATCTAGACCGCCGCTCTACTCGATAGCTCAATAGGTAGAGCGGCGGTCTAGATACCCGAAGATGCGAGTTCAAATCCCGCTCGAGCCAACGCATTTTTCTTTGCTCGATTGCAGTGTCAGATTAATATGAAACTAGTACAGTATACTTTATAGATGTTTAATATTTATATGCCTATGTTGCTCAAATTGTAATTTTTCTGCAAGGCATAGCCTGGCTACCCAAGTTAGCTCACTTTATCGTGACAAATTTCATTTGTGCAGCCCGAGTATTAAGCACTATAATTTTACAAATAGAGCCTGACACAAACCTGCGGATATTTGATAGGGATATTTCATTACGTTTCTAGCCAAAGCTTGTTGTCAGGTTAGTGGCCACAGGGCAGCGCTCGCCTATTTTTTCCACCCCTGTTAGTGGACACTGTCACAATTAACCTTATGTCCACTCCGTTCTGCACATCAGTTCTGCTCATAACAAAGGGGGACCTCCAGATATAAACATTGCCCAAATTTTGCACCTTTCAAACTTTTTTGAATTGAAACGTATAGTTTATATTCATTTACAAGTATAGTTAACCAGAAAAATGTTAGATATTCAGTTAGTATATCATATTTTACAAATATAGCAGTTCAAAACGTAAACAAAGTTCGTGCATGTGCACAGGAGCGGACATTGTCTCCACCCTGCAAGGAAAGAGATACTTTGCTATAGCCCATGGCCAAAAAGGTAAATATCCCTGCAGGCCAAAATAGAAAGCTTTAGATTTGACTACAAGCATGACCATGACGACAAGATTTGTTATTGGGTCATTCCAGAAAACATCCATACCGCCCCCACGGAGGAAATAAGAAGTTAACCCCCCTACCCCCTTCGGATGTCCTAATACATTTGCTATTATCAGAAACAATTTTTTCTCCCCTCCCCCTCCGAACGGCAGAAATTTTCTCTGTGGGGGGAGTATGGATCTTTTCTGGAACCAGGCGCGTAGCCAAGAGGGGGAATGGGGGGTCCGGACCCCCCCCCCCCCCCTTTTTGTAAAGATCAATATTGTAATTCTTCCAAAAGTGGGAAGAAACTAGGGGGGTGTGCAAGTTGCGAATATTTTTAAAGAAATCAACTGTCGTCATTAAATTGAAATAATTGCGTATTGGCGTTCGCAGGCTATCCAGTATGTTATATTGTACAATTTAGTTTGATGCAACACTTCAGAATATCTTCAAAGAGAGGAAATGGACTTAGTGACCGCTGTGGATGCGGTAACTGCACTAATCACCAGATTTTCTTCTTCCGGAATGAGGAATAATTTGCCGAGTTTGTGCATACTGCTGAATCCAAGGCAGTCGAATTTCACGTTGAAGATTCGTATAGAGATCCCAGCAACAAATTAAACGCCGTAGAACGCTTCCAAATTGTCTAGCTGATGGACAAACATTGCTTGATGTATCATTCAGTCACCAAGTTGCCTCCTCAACTCAACTCAAAACGCACTGATTTTTACTATTGTCTGCTTGGTCTGCTGCCGGGGGAGCTGAGGAGGCGATTTTCAGTATTGGTATACGGTACAAATTATTGAAACGAATTGAGTAATTACAATATATGAATAATTTAGTCATTGTCCTCGCTCTGTTTACAACGCCAAATCACAGACTTTCACGTCTTGATACAACGGCCGCATTTCAAACCGCAACAGGTGCAACTTCAAACTGGGTTCAGCAGAATTCTTCCCAACCATAAAACCCATGTCTTCAACTTCTAAGATTGTATTAAATTCATACGATTGATAGCCTAATATACGACGAATTATCTTTACTACCATTTATTTGAAAGAGTTTGTTTTGGCCGTCGTCGTCGCGTTGCCGTCCTAAAATTGTAAGGTCTCTAATATAGAAAAGGTGCGGAATTTGGCAAGAAGATACAAAATTCCAGAAGAAGGAACCTGTCGGGAATATTCTTTGTTCCAAGAGTCTGGATGCTTCCGCAGTTTGATGCAGAAAGAGGGGTAAAAGATTTCTTACCTTACATTAATATTAAAGAAGTTTGGTGAAAGTGATCACTGATCACGCTGACCTTTACCTAAACCTTCACAGAATCATTTGTATTGCGGCCACAAATCCAGTTACAATAGCTTCATGAGAAAGATGCCACAGCAAAGTTAAAATTATCAACAATTACATGAGAGCAACCATGGGTGAAGATCGACTTGAGAGCTTGGTTCTTGCTAGTAGCGAAAGAGATGTAGCCGAAGATATTAAGTTGCATTCTCTTGTCGATACATTTGCTTTGAAGCCTAGAAAACTTCCACTATAATATATTAATTCGTGTAATCTAAAAGTTAGATGCAAAGTTATATTTCTGAAAACGGAACACAAATTAGATTCCCGTTCGTGTACGTAAATGTTGTATAATATGTGTATCGTTTCAAAAGGAAAGTGATTTTAGAATGTATTAAAGCATTTCTCAACTTAATAACAAGTTCTTAAAACTTGGACTAGTATCCCAAAGGTCGTGGGTTCGATTCCCACCGTGCCCAAGCTAACTTTTCAGCTTGCCCGGTGTGGATGCACACTCAGAGTAACATCACAAACAACATATTTATTCACCTGAGTACATAACAACAAAAAAACACAAAATAAGTTCTTAAAACTTTCTTTATCTATTAATTTGACGTGTTATATTATTAGTTTTTTACGCACATGCTTTGTTAATCTCGTAAATATTTCATCTATGGCATAAAATAGACCAAATCTGTGACATATAGATCACCAAAAGGCCATTCCAAATATGCACGTGGGAGCGTTTCGCTAACCTTAAAATTGAAAAATTTTCCGGGGACCATGTCCCCGGCTTTTAGAACAGTACTTTTATGTATTTGGCACTTTAGACCCCCCCCCCCATTCGTATGGGGCTGGCTACGCGCCTGTCTGGAACGACCCATTTGGATTCGCCACATTCTTACACAATACTATTCTTACACCATCATATGTACTGATATATAAATCGATCATGTAACAGTGGCCAAATTGACAACTGGATGTTTGAAAAGTCTTATACTAAAATAAATCTCTGCTACAAGATTGTGGTATGCATACTGTACACAATGAGCATACATGTAGCTTATGTTTGAAATTTTACATTTAAAGAGGCTGTCAAGTTCGTTCTGCTCATGCGCGTGTTTTGTTTACAAAAATTTTCCGGACTAAAATAAGCATGGTTGGAAAAAACTTTTCCGGGCTAACATAACATAACATAACATAACATCAGCATATTCAATATTTTTCGAACAAGATAAGCAAGGCTTCCAATTTTTTCACCGCAAACATAATTTTAAAATTGTTAAAATTGCGAACAATTTCATAAACTTTGACCAAATATTTCCGAGTTTTACCTTCAATTTTAAGCAAATATCAGTTCCATTTTGACCAACTTTGACCAACGTTTGAATTATTGGGGGTTCACCCCCTATAGCGACGTCCCTGTGTGGACCCACAAGTTAGCTCGTTACGCATTCAGAATACTACTAAAGCAAACATTTAGCACCAAAACAACACATTTTAAATCGAAAACGCCAAGAAGCACTTCTTACAGAGGTTTGGACAAAATTTGACTGAAATTCGTACGAATTTTGCATAAAAATGTGTTTCTTGACATTTTCAATCTTAAATTTTTCATTTTGGAGTTAAATTTAGTTCTAGATCTCTTATTAATTAAACTTGATGACATCATCCAGGGGTTAAAAAATAGGTGCACCGTGGACGTACAATTTTACGCACCAAGTACAGAATCTAAGAAAATGCATGGCGTGCACCAAGTACAGAATCTAAGAAAATTTACGATAACGTACACATACAGTAGTATAGTCAACTCAAAGGTCTTTACGTGAAAAACCTTCAGATAACGAGCATTCTCCAATCCAGGAGCTCCGGAAGTAGACAGTTGCGATATTGAAAAGTTGATATATCGATATCGAAAAACAAATATCGATAATATCGACTATATCGAATTATGTTTGCGATGTTACTCTGAGTGCATATCCACACCGGGCGAGTTTGAATGTGCCCGACCACGGTGGGATTCGAACCTACGACCTTTGGAACACCAATTCTAGAACACATTGGTATTGAAGGAACTAGATACTGTTCCGAAATATCACTTACTCGAACCGTCCTGACCGCGTAGCTCAGTTGGAAGAGCATTGGGCTGGTGTTCCAAAGGTCGTAGGTTCGAATTCCACCGTGGCGGCGGGCACATTTTTCAAGCTCGCCCGGTGTGGATATGCACTCAGAATAACATCGCAAACATATTATTCACCTGAGTACAACACACCAACACAGAAAAAATTTATATCGAATTATGCAAATGAGAAAACGCAATGTAGTCAACTTGCATATATACGCATCACAAACAGTTAAAAAGTGCATGAAACAAGTCATGGTACATCTCAAAGATATTTAACAGAATAACGAGTTTTAATGAGCTGCGTTATTTTGATACCTTGTTTTTAAACTTGCGTCGATCCACGTCACTAACATTATTATGCAAATTATTGCGAATTCCATCTTTATCTAGAGTCATCACAAAACTATTGTTTCCAAACGTTCAGTGCCGCTGCTTGATGATCTTGTTTCGTCTCGGGGGAGCGAAACACGGTCTATACGTTACGGAGGCTAGGTGATCTTCTGTGTTCACAGTTCCTCTGTTTTCGCTTTTAATTTCAATTGCCCACGCACTTGTATCATAAATTCGCAATTGCCGCCATACGCACGTTGTCGGCTAAACTTCACCGGTGAAAACAATAATTGCCGAATAATTAGAGATTAAGTTGTTTAGTTACAACTTTCGATATTTTCGTTATGCGGAAAATCGAATATCGAATACTGATCGATATTTTTGAAATATCGATATTTATCGAAAATATCGATATATCGCAACTGCCTATCTGGAAGGACCAGAATCTCGAAAAAGAACACTTTCACCTGTACTTAATATTATGTTACTAGAAGAAAATTAATGACTTGTTCAAACTCACAGCAAGCGTTTGTTAATAACAATTTTTAATAATAATAACAAATAAAATAGAAAATGGCTTGCGTCATTTGCGTGCGTGTGTAACGTGATATATATAACCACTGTTATTTATTGATATCTTCCGACGTAACTGCGCCGTTTACTGTTATAAAGGCTTTTGCTATGCATGCTCTCGGTACAAACTTTATCAATGCACCCCTTATGGACAACAACAAACATTCTACTGTTGATTTCTCGCAACATTTATCTCGTTGATTTCTTCGGAACCTGTTGTCCTGTTCACACAATCTGTACTTCGTCAATTGTCGACCAGCGACGAACGCCAACGATTAGCACGGGCTCATTCTTCCCCGTTACGCATCTCATTCGCAAATTTGCAAAATTTAAACGTACGTTTGATTTCCGACGTTAAATTTCAACGCGGGGTGATAAAATAAATTCATTATTAGCTTTTGTAATTTAGGCATCAGCTCATTAAATATGCGTAGGGCACACGGCTACCCCCGCTAGCATAGGACAGCGGGTACAGCTGCCCCCGTGGTTCCGACGCCCTGCAGTAGAGCAATAAGCGCAGAAGCCCTGGATACGAGGTTGCCCCTGCTGCATTCCGAAGTACAGTGTAGCATCAGGATCTGAAATATAACGGCCAGACAGGCACACGACCTGTTTTGGCTCGTCAAATATTAACTAAACTTATTTAAAAACGGTAGCCCAGGGTGGTTTGTGTGTATACATAAAATCTCTACTAAATTTATTTGGTATTCATAACTATTGTATTTAAAATTAACGATAAAAACTAAGACTGATTCTCTCCAAGTTACAGTAATAATAATAATATTAATTAGAGTTTTTAAGGAAGGAGGGTTTTGAAGAGTTGATGATAAATATACTTAGACAATTTCAATAGGAATTGTACACAGTAGTATTCCGTGGTAATCAACTATAGTCGTACGTAAACGTTGGTCTCCAAAGCTGAGGGATCCGAGGAGCATGCCCCCACACCCTCTAGTAAGATCACATCTTGACGATTTTTAGACACCCCCTCCCCCTAGCCTGCGTCGCATACTTCAACCTCCCCCTGAAAAGTACTCTGCTCTCCCTAAACCTGTAAAACATGATCATTATTATATATTTAGAATTTGTCAATTTACCTACTATACTGCTTTTTGAATATACTACTACATTCAGTGGTAGTCCATACTTCAAAGGAAAGCTTGATAAATTTGCACATATTGTACATGAAACTGTTAAAATATACCTTTCTGGCACTTGGTCTGGGGTGTGATATCGGCATTAGAGCTCTTTATTGTGCACTGATAACCTAATTATATCAATGTCTTTTGTAACATTCTAATTAGATAATATTATTTTTATGTGTCTTTAAAGCTGTAATAAAATAAAGGCTTAGGGCGTCTAAACCCAATATCTCAATCACGAAAACGAGGCTCTATAAACAATTTACTTTCCGCTAATACTGTCTTCCAAGCCTGTGGAATTTCGCACATCCAATATTTGCACCTTTTCGAGAAGACATATTTCTTATGCTCTGTGGTAGCAGAGATGAACTAGGATTTACTTCAACTGGTTCAAAAATACTGCATGTTCTAACAGTTATTGAAAATCTTATATTATATATTATAATGTATGAAGTATGGCTTGCCCTAAATGATGCTGGGCCATCAGAAAAGTAGAATTCTGTGCCATTTCCTGTAATTTAAACGATTTAGCGTGGACATCAGGGCATTCTCTGGGTAGTACGCACCTACTGCACACGCCGATATCTTTCAAAGTCTATGATAGTTGTAACAATGAAGAGTTTTTATAAACTTGAATGGCTAGTAGTCAGCAAGATAGCATTAAATTTGCACAAAAGAGGTTTCAGGACTTAGATATTTGCAGTAACAAAAGGTTTAGAATACATTTACCCTCAGTATTTTGTGAAGTGGTAACCAAAATCATATTTCTTTGACACGAACATGGTAAATGATATTATTTGGTAGTTTGCACATTTTATATATTTCCACTACTAGATAAATGTGAGCAAGAAAACATCGTATCTTCTATTGAGAAAGAACTTGAGATGTTGCATCTTCAAGCTGAACAGCTATCAAAGAAAACCGTATTGAGAGAGAAACAGCTTGATGATGCCAAGAAACAAAACATACAAGAAGAACAAGGTAAAGCTTTCCTTATAGATACAACTCTAAAACAGATCCTCTCTAATACAGACAACTGACGACAGCGCCAGAAATCATATGCATTATTTAATTAACATATAATAACATCCTCATTACGGACATTGTCGCAGTTACTTGCACAACAGACAATCCAGAAGATGATTGTCTTTTGGATTGTCTATGCTTACACAACATGCATCAACGCTTCGTACGCTTATCTTCATCTGGCGATTAAAAATGAGAACAATATCTAGTAGCGACAATAAAAAGACAGCTACGGATTGAGAGACACTTACCTGAAAAAAATGAGAACTTCGATGTTTCGAGCGAAGACTCTTCGTCGGGAAGTTAGTAGCCTGGATTGGGGCCTTCCTTCGAAACGTCGAAGTTCTTATATTGTTAAAGCAGTTGTATCTCTCTCAGTCCGCAACTGTCTTGGTATCTATGAAATGCGAGCCTGCAGGGATCTAGGGGTTCACCTCCAAAAAATCAGTTTTGAACTTCTGGGGGCGGTTGTACGAAGTAAGAGTTAGATACTGAAAACGGAGGCTCTTAGTCAGATACAAACCCAAGGGGCCGTAGGCCCCGAGGGATTTATCTGACTAAGAGCCGACGTTTGAGGTATCTAACTAACTTAGTTCATATTTGTAAGGATTGACCCACAATGAAATTCACTTTATGATATGTATTGTTCTTTAAATGAGTTTGAATTACCATGGTTGTAATAAAAACAAACAGGGCTTTCGCATTTGATGTGCATTAATTCTCGTGTCGCATTACTGTATACTATCAATGAGAAGTGATTGAATATTCGTTCACCAACCACAATTACGATGAAATATGTTTGAAATAGCTCATACAACAGAGAAGCGCTAACGAAGATTTGTACGGGTTTGTCGAAGCAGAGATTCTCAAGTTGTTCTCAACAGGGTTTTATATATAGGATAAAAACAGAATGGGAGGTCTTTCATTGGGAGGTCTTTCTTGAATTTCAATGAAAGACCGACCATGCATGAGGTTTTTATGTTTATATCCATTTTCTATTGTCCTCGGGAGGTTATGGTTGTGGGACAAAATAAGGTTGAACATCACATTAAACACGCTTTAATGTGGTTGAGCATGCGTAGTATATCATTTCGCGTCCCACAAGCGAAAGAGCAGATATTACTGTATAAAGTGCTTGCACAAGCAAGTTTGGTGCTTGGTTCAGCTAGTCCTCGTGCACCGAATGATAAATACTCCTACCCAAAGGTAGAGTTTGACGGGCTCTGAGGTACACGGCTGTTGTCTCTTTCTCGACTCAGAGACGTGCAGCGTTTTCTAGTCGAAAAGGAGATGTGGGGTTTGAGTTTTGTTACAAATTCAAGGTATCTAACTCCATAGTGACCTCTAAAAGTGGTCACTATGGAGTTAGATACCTTGCATTTTTAATTAGGCATTCAATTGCAGCGTTTTCTAGTCGAAAAGGAGATGTGGGGTTTGAGTTTTGTTACAAATTCAAGGTATCTAACTCCATAGTGACCTCTAAAAGTGGTCACTATGGAGTTAGATACCTTGCATTTTTAATTAGGCATTCAATTCTATTCATCAACCCCGCTTTTCCTTGTGGAGATATCAAATCCCTCCCCTTGCTTTTAGATTCTTACCCAAATAAAACCCTATTGAGAACAATAGATATCCGCACAAATATGAACTAAGGCCGGATAGCGCTATCCACCGGATAGTGATTTTTTCAAGCTTCGTTAAATCAATCGTTGTTTGGTTTTACTTGTATTAAAGTTTAGTATTTATAAGTTGAATGTTTTTTATACTTCTTGTGTCGTCTATATCCATAGTTTCACAGTTTTTCAAGCATTTTACAGAGGTTGAAAAAATCACTATCCTTTGGATAGCGCTATCCGACCTTCGTACAACCGGCCCCTGGCGCTGATTTCCTGCATTTCCACACACACCTTGTGTGATACATTTCATCACATAACGTTTTGATATATTTCATCTTGACAGGGATTTGATTAAAATGGACCTTCATTATGGGCGGGCCAACATATTTTACTGGGGGAGGCTACATTGGACTGGGGAAGACTTGCCCTCCCCCAGTTTATGTTTAAAAGAGACCCTGTCTACAGTGAGGGTACATTGTGGGATTTTGAGCCTTGATCATTCCCATCATGCACCATTATTTTTTTCAATCCTCATTTCAGGGATTGGATCCAATGGGAAGTTATAAGTGTTGGATTTTAAAATGTCCATTACATAAAATAGATTTTATTCTTTAATTTGCAGTTATTCAAAAGGCAAAGGAGAAAACAATGTTAAAGATGAACCAGTACACCAAGGGCATATCATTTTTTCAGGATTTTCTGGGATTTGCATTCGAAAAAATTGACAGTAAGGGATGATGCTTTAATTTTAATTAATACTGATCCGACCATTTCAAGTTGCAACAGCAGTATATGCACAGTATATATACGCATAATAGTATTTCTCTTTACTGTTTTCTAAAATTCTGATTGACTCAATTTGTCAAAGTATGTGTTGATTGCTTGGGAATAAATTAATTTGATCGAGTGTCGCAAAAGTTTGGACATGAGACATTCTTCAAAAATTAACCAATCGCATTAATTGTTCTAAAGATCACGTGATCCACTGGCTTCGTGCACTTGGTGTGACGATGATTCTGTAATAGGATCGAAATAGAACCATTTAAATTTACGTCTTGCTTTTAGTCCATGTATTGTGTTTTTCAAGATTTCCATGTATTCATTTTTCGGTTTTTATTGTATATTTATTTTCTTAAATTGTCGGCTGGTTCTGGCTTTTCACAAATGAGATTTTCGCTTAAGAGGGAGATAATTTGCGTGAAAACTACGGCTATACGTTGCCGCGAAAATTTATTTCGTCGGTACAAAAAGCTGCTAAGAAAACGTTTTGAGCACAGAGGATTTTGGACTTGTAGGCGAAGCCAAACGAACTTTGAACTTTTCCAGCTTTGTCTTTGCTCACAGAACACTTATTTATCAGGCCAAAAAAAAATATGTGGGTTTCCTATTTCTTCTTGTAAAAACTTAGGTAGGGTAGGTCGGTTTTAACTTTTTTTTTAAACTTTTTTTTTAATTTTGCTAACAACCGGACCCCATTTTGTTTAGTCAGTGCTTCTACATTCAAAGATTAATTTCCCTAATATTGCCTCAAATTTCCATTTTTCACAAACGTGTTCCTCTAAGTGGAAACACTAACAAGCATGATCCAATGAAAAGTTTAGGGTCGGGATTTCGGCGTCCAAAAGCTAGGTAGGGTCGGGAAACCGGAAACCCACATATTTTTTTGGCCTCATTAAACGTCTTAAATAAGACTGCATGCAATAATGCAAACTATGTATTGACTTCGACACATAACATTTATTTACTGTTACTTCATCAATCCAATACAGAAAACTACAATTTTAAACTTACTCTCAAGTATATTTTTCTATAGAAGATCACTTGAAGTTTGTTTTCAAGTACATCGACCCAAATAACCCTGAAGCTCGTTTTTCGTTCACTGTCAAGGTGGATGAAAATACTGGAATATATAACAGTGAGTATTAACTACCAGTGTATAGATAACTACAGTATACGAACAATAGTCATGAGCTTGGTTGAAGGTGGGAAGGAACGACATAAATAGCGGCTGCGAGACTACTGAAGACCTTTAATGACTGTTTGAAATATATAAAAAGAACTTCGATGTTTTGAAGAAGGCCCTTCTTCTCGAAGTAAGTTCAGGGGCTTCGGTGGCGAAGTGGTTAGCGCACTTGCCTTTCACCTCTAAGGCCGCAGGTTCAAGCCTCAGTGAGAACTTTCCCAATGCGACTCGAACCCAGTCCTCATGTGAAAAGAGTAAAAAGTCAACGCCCTGCCGAAAGTCGTGGGTTTTCCCCGGGTACTCCGGTTTCCTCCCACAGGGAAAGTTGGCAGGGTGGGTTAGGTAAAAGGGCCCACAGTAATTGGCATATGCTGTTGTGGTGACCCTGCCCCCTGCCCTAGTTGGCAAAGTTAAATAAATAAATGCAAAGTTAGTTTTAAATTGTCTAATTCCCAGACGAAGGCCTTTCCCCGAAGTTCCTTTTATAGAGTGCCATACGTATAGAGTATTGACCTCTAAATAAAAGATTGATTATGTATACTTTATGACATGTCCAGTAATAGCCTTAACCTTGTTTTATACATGCATAATAGATTAAATAGAGATACATCGTTTCCTAATTACGAATATCTATTTATATACAGTATATATATACAATAATAACTTAAGATGAAAAGGTTAATTAGAATTTTTAAAATCATCCATGGACACTATGTAACAGGGTTCGTACAAAACTTGAATTTCCTTGAAAGTCCTTAAATTCTTCTTGCTTTATTTAGTTTATGGATATTTTCTGAAATTGTTTGACATTCAAAACGGACATTTGTTATTTGATTTTGCATGTTCAAATCTGATAAAGCTGTTTGAAATTTATTAAAGTCGCCAAGTAAAAATATCTTACAGTACTATCCGGTAAATATCCGGCAAATTTATACCGGATGTCTAAATTTTACCGGATATCCGGATCCGGCACATCCCTAATACGCTGGCTAGCTGTTACAAGTTCAAGCTCCTTGTGGAAAGCAGGATTTTTTCGTTGGCGGCTTGTATAGACAAAACAAAGAAATTATCAACTGTTTTTCTTTATTTTGTAGTCAAAGATTGTTCTCCAATGATTAATCAACTCACAGATCTGACAGACGATCTAAACAAGACCAATGATTTTACACAGTTTGTCATAAGTATTCGTCGAGGCTTCAAAGACCTCGTATGCAAAGTGTAGTCTGTATAAATTATCAACGTAACTATATATTACTCTTTATTAATTGTTGCAATACACATCAATGTTTTGTTATACGCTGTTAAGGTAGTCGAAAAGGTGGATCTCAGCAAGGATTCTGTGCAGTAGATGGTCCACTTCTAAGTGTAGCAAATCAAATTAATATTTCTATTTTTTAAGCCTGGATCAAACGAGGATCAGTTTGTCTGAAATGCCATAAAGCCAGGCAGCTTACTGCAACAATGAAATGTTGTTCTTAATTGAACTAGTTATTTTGGCAATTATTCAGTGTAGTATACTTCATTTTATCCGATGTAGAGTTGGGTTTTTCGCCATTTTCGTCTTATTTTATCGACGGATACAGAATCTATATATATTCTCGCATTTATTCTGTTTGACAATTTTGTCATTTTTTTTTCCAAATTTTGAATTTTTTTACGCTCTCTCTACTTCGGATAAAAAGGATTATACTATATTCTTGTTTGATATTTAAATTATAAGTTGTGAAGTTTTGTATAACGATGTTTTGTAACAGGTCACTAACGTATTTGGCTCACGCTGCATGTGTTAGTGTTCCTGAACCGTCTTTCTGTTTGCATATGTTTATATTTCTGTTGATGGCTGAAGTTAATAAATGAAATGAGGATGAGAGCGCATGAGAGTTGGCATGCAGTCACGGTCCTTGGTTAGCTGTTCTTAATGTTTTCACGACACTATCATGTCCAGTGTATTTAAATTAAAACATGGTTATATAGAACACTCGTATATAATGCGTGACTGCCAACTCTCAGTCAACTCTCATCCTAGTTTGACCGAGGCTTTATATACTTGCCATTGAATATACTTATTCCACATTTAATGATAACAACTCGTATTACTTTTTTTTGCACCTCTGACCATTCCTGCAGCTAGCCACCATCATCTGCTGCACATGCAGTAGTGTTTAGTGAAATCAATATACACGTGAAACTAAAATTATAACCAATGTGACCACATTGGTTATACTCATGCAGTATACTCATTTCCAACCACCGGAATGACATGACGTTGTTGTCGGAAGTTGGAAGAGGTGTTAGATGGCTATGTAACATACCTAACCCTAACCTAACCGTAACCAAATTAATCAAGAAAATTAAAAAAGAATCAATTTGAAAAATTGCGAAAATGACGTCATGTCGATTTGGTGGTTGGAAACGAGTAAAAGTTAACCAATGTATATAAATATCAAACGCAAGCTTTGACGCATGCCCGAGAAAGGGCTGGAAAATGTAAACGAATATTATCGCATCACGTATGTAGAAAAACATTTTAGTGTAAAATAAAATGACTTTTAGCTATAGGTAAACGATTTTACCGTACCTTTTTATATTAAAAAGCTGTACATTGAAAGTTGGTGCATACATTGCCATTGGGCGTGGCTTGCTTTCATCTTTTGAGTTATTTTAGATTGGTACAACCAACGTTCACTCTTTCTATTAAATATTTTGGAATTTCTAAATATTAACAAAGATGTTATATAGAATGGTAAGTTAGGTATAAACTAATGGTTACAAATGCGATTGGTCCCATATTTTCTCTGCAGGGACATATATCAAATACACTCCCGGCTTTGAAGCAATGTCCCAATAAAGATACGAATCACGCATGACCTGAGGGCGGCGCCCAAAGGAGTTACGCCACTGCGCAAATCGTGCCTGGTATTTTCCTATAATGCTGTATGTATATGGGCATATCCATGTCCTAGACGGTCACCTATCAAGATACGCACCCAAGCTCCTCCGAGCAGAAAACCTATACTGTGTGACCAATTGATCCGACACAATGAAATCAAACTTATTTTCGTGACAGGATAATGCCTGAGGAATGGCCATGCAGCATGAGAAAGAAACAACACTCCGAGCCAGAAATGTGAAAGTTGAATGTAAAGGCTGCATTCCAGTTACGCGTTTTTCATACGTACGTACACGCACGTAAAAGTTGAATTCGCTTTACATCCTACTTATGAAATAACTAAATTTATAAAAGGACGGCATTCAGTTTTGTGTATGATTTAATGTGTATTTGTTAAGGTTATTTGCACTTATATGAAATTTTAAGCGAATTCAACTTTTACGTCACGTATGAAAAACGCGTAACTGGAATGCAGCCTGATGATACAAAATTTTGCTGATGATACAAAAACTGAATTTTGCTCTCGAGTAACTACTGCCGTACTGGCTTTAGACAATCTCTGTTCGTACGTCTCATTGCACGCTGTATTGTTAAGACAGTATTGTTTTTATACCGCATACTGAGTTATTGCTGCCGCAGCGAGCGAGCGAGCAAGGCAGCAGATCCTAATTTTGTTTTGTGGGTCGAAATCAAAATTTTCTATTTGGCGCATTGCATGACGGTACCAGTGAATTTTAACCGTGGTGCAGCGCGGTCAGGCATAAGGCAAACAGGCAATGTGATCATGTTTCATCTTTGGTCTTCTTTTATGGAAAGCCATAGCTGGCTTAAAGTGATCAAACGGCATTTTGTTGGGTGCTTTTAGCATTATATGGCGGTGCTTTTGGCATTATACACGGTGCTTTCGCCATTATACGCGGTGGTTCCAGTATTATACGCGGTGCTTTCACCATTTATATACACGCGATGCTTTTGCAATTATACGCAGTGGTTCGAGCACTATATGCGGTGCTTTTAATATTATACGCGATGCTAGCTTTCATTCAACATTATTTCCATATTCTTTCCATGACATGTATATGATTTAACGATTGCTTAAATTTGGTATGTGCATGGTTGACAAATGCTTTTTGCCTATGGTCTGCAAGGACAATGACATGCTTTTCTGTGTATATACATGTAAATGAATATAACGCAGCGAATGCGCCAAACAGTATAAACGCGGCTGAAATACGATATTAAAATCTTAAATGTGCCGTATGATTTAATTATGTTTTAGGATTTACAAATGCTTTGTCATTTGTATTTATACAAATGTGATGCAGTACAAGTATAAATTATACTTGTACTGCATCACAAGGCAGTACGTACTGTAAGTGAAAAAACTCCACATGTGAGATTGTCTTGTATATATTTTTGCTTTCTTTGATCACAGTTAATAGAAATAGGAATTAACAAATGCAAACTTTGTGTTTTAAAAACGGGTTAGGATAAAACGTGGATATGGACGGACGGATGAATGACGGACGGACCAGACGGATGACATATATATGTCATTATATAGTCTGCGCGCAGCCGTGCAGGGTAGTTAGTGCCTTACGTCTTCGCTGGTTGTTATACTTTAAAATAATTTTGTATATGCCGAGAAATCAATATTCCGAGTATATAAATATATAAACTGGGATGTCACACTGATAGCTTGTTTACATTTCCTGGAGCATCATGAAATCTTATGTTTAACCACGGTGGTTTAACCCATTAGCTGGCAATGCGCCCTTCCCTTGTCGAGTGTCAGAAGATTTTACTTGTCAGTGGTATAGGGTACTGCCAGTAAATGGGTTAACAAACCTATCTACCAATGGCTCTTGTTAATTCATCAGCACAGTAATGATCCCTACTTTAGTATTTACCCTGTCCAACGCCAGAGGATTTTTAATACTCAGTCAGTGGTAGGGTACTGTCAATAAATGGGTTAACAAGGATAACAATAATTAGCCCGTATGACAGGCGGTATTTCCCAGGCTTGCCCAATTTTAGGAACCGCCTGCCATGCAGGCTAAACAATAATAGGATGTTTCGGACTCGTTCAACACCCTGTAGTTTGTCTTTTGCTGTCAAAGGCAGCATTACTGCCCTGTGGGTAACCTAGTTGGTATATATAGTGTGAAACATGGCTGCAGATTAAGTTAGGGAGCCATGGAGCGACTGACATATGTAACTATTTTTAGACAGCCATTAACTCCAGGCTTAGATAACTGTTTCACATAATTTTTGGAATAACGCTAGGTTTATGTAGAAAGGCATATAATATACTTTTTGTAGTTGGTCTGTAATTATTAATTTAATAATATTAAGTAAATTATTAATTCAACTAAATTTTGGAGTTTTGAATTTGGAGTTAGCCCCTACAACAAAACACATGTACAAAATCAGTTTTGCTCTGTTTTGTAAATGAGCGATGCTTTTTATAAAGTTGTAAATGTTTCACACAATATTCCTAACAAAAAACGTTGAAGTAAGACTTTGAATGTCAAAGGAAAGTTTGTTGCTGTTGTGGGAACTGGATCTCGGAATCTGCAACAGGATGTACATCGTTCTCGCCATCTTCAGGATAATACGGCAAAAATGGAATGTACTTGGCGAATGTCCATTTACTTGTTATACCAAACGGTAGATCATAAACATGAATAGAGGCCATAGTTCCTTTACGTTGTTCCGTCATCAAACTACGCCATTTTATTATACCCCGGTCTTCGTCTGATCCAGGGAGGATGTTGTCTAAGATGAGGGCAACCATGCCACCAACCACCATGCTTGTCCCGAACAGAACTGTAAATATTTGATTCACCTCGGGGACTCCTTAAATAAATAAGAAAAATACGTGTTACTATGGAAATACACTTGAATGCAAACCCTCGCCCAAAAATGACTAAATAACACGGGCTTTTGAACCTTTTATTAGGGTCCATTTTAGTTCAGATGAGATTACAGTATAGTTTACTCGATCATCCGCATCCCTGTGTTGCAGACTGTATACGCTTTCTGTAACAGGCTACATGCATATGATCAGGGGCGGTTGTTCGTAGCCCGTTTAGGCTAAACGGTGGATAAGTCGAAAATATTGATCAAGTTTATACATTCATCAAATAACCAAACTAAAGTATTTCAACTTGAGCAGAACAATTATGTTTGCAACTATATATACACCTCATTTAGTGCATGAGATTTAAGTTCAGTCATTTACAAACTGTGTGAATCTGTTATTTAATAGTTTGACTTATCCATGACCGTTTAAGCTAAACGGGCTTCGAACAACCGGCCCCAGAACTGTAAATATAGCAGATCCAATTTGGGATAACATGCATATATATCTGTAATATGTTCATAAAATTAAAAAGATACTAAACGATGAGGCAAATAATATGTGAATTTTATGAGCCACAGGCAGTCGTTTAAGGTTACAGGACACCCTTTTTGGCGTTTTGCGGAAAATCGCTACTGCGCGCTCAATATCAGTCCGATTTTCATCAAATTTTCACCAAATGTTCTCCAGTGCATGCACAATATGGTAAAGTTGTAAAATTAACAAACAATAAAATAATATAAGAATTATTCAGGAAAATCTTAAATCGCGGTACCGGTTACGCTTTTGAGTTGTGCTCCTGCTGGTTTTAAGTTATATTTATGAAAATATCATTTTTATACAGTAAAATAGTTGTTCTAAAAAATTGTGTCCGGAAATTTTTGTTTATTTCGTCATTCCGCTGATATGGCGATTTCTTTGACGACTGCAATATATTTCTGAATTATTTGAGTGAATTGCTCTTTATTATTAAAATATCCAAAACTAAGAAAAAGCCGAACACAATTTTGAAACTGACGTCTTTAGCTATGTCCTGTGAAAATTTGAGAAAAATTGGTCAAAACCCGCAGGAGCACAACTCGTTTGAAAATCAGTAATTACCCGTAAAATCTTCGGGAGAAAATTGAATTTGAATATTACATTTTCAATGTTTTTCTTATTGCAGCGAAATGTATTTTATTAAATAACTCCGCGAGTTTTCAACATTTTTCGTTCAAACTTTGTCAGATAGTAGAACTAGTCTAATGCTTTCATGGAAACCAATAAAAAAATTTTAGGCAAAATTAACACTCAAAGGTGTTCTGTAACCTTAAGTATTCACTGGAAGAATAGGAGATTCGATTCCTATGTCTATGATCAAACTGCTTTTTAATTTCAATACAAGTCCTTTATTAACTTTCAAAAGTCTTCTAAAAATTCATGATATATGGTAATTATATTTGCAATATTTATATTAAATTATTATTTATAAACATTAATCAAGGATTCTGAGTCTATTGTTATCCTAATGGAAGAAACTCTGTTCTACGATTTATCCCGGGAGAGGTTCTTCCTCTACAAAGTTCCCATTCCAATGCATGTACTGATGTTCGTGTGCACATGCATGTGATGTTGGGACAAATAGACAAATAATTATGCATAATGACGTCACAATGCTTGATGCCCGCGAGGAATGCTGGTCTTACTTCTTAGTAGTCATCGCCCGGGAAAATTTCGATAGTGGCCATGCATTTTAAATTGTTTGATTTTCCCGGGTGATAACTACTAAGACCAGCATTCCTCGCGGGCATTAAACCTTGTGACGTCATTACGCATATAAAGGTCTATTGGTTTAAAAACCCATTTCTATACAGTATTTTATATAATATTCGTCATTAGTGGCTGACATTAATAAATTCTGAAAAGATGCTTTGATCTGTGATCTCAGTGCTTATACAGTCCGGTCTGCGCATGCGCACATAGGAGTCTCCTGCCATGATATAAACACTTTAATTAGGTTGCAAAGCCTGACTGTTGTATCTTGATCATTTATACTGTAGAAGCATGAAAACATAAATAGTTGTCGAATAAAGTTAAATATTTTGAATACCGAAATGTAAACAAAGGCTTTGTTTACATACGCACTGTACCCTACCTTTAAGCTTATTTTATTATAATATTCGATGAGCATCATTCCAGTAGCCTGCTCAGCAACCCACACCCGAAAATTTGAATTCAAATTTCCGGTTCTCATTTGAACGAAATTTCGGGCTGCGAGCAAGCTACATTCCAGCTGTGCAGATTCATTTTATTCTATATCAGTATACACTATATTAGTTATACTGTTCAATTATTTGGGAATAACCAGACATATTATCACTGAGAAACCCTTACTGGACCTCAGAGAAAAAAAAGTTGAACTGGCCTTACCTGTATCAATAGTGTCCGGGTGCTGGCGAAGGTATTCGGGAATAACTAGACCAATGATCAAAGCAAAACCAACAATGAAAAGATTACGGACCGAATTAAGATTAACATGCTGCAGACTTGACAACCCAACAGCACATATCATTCCAAACAAAACTACGAACACTCCACCAATGACAGGTTGGGGAATCGTAGAGAATAATGCGCCAAATTTACCAAACAAAGCCAAGATGATCATACATAATGCACCAATCTGAACAACACGACGGCTGCCAACCTAACAGAATGGAAAGTTTAGATTTGACTACTGCTACCATTGACCAATCAGATGAATTTAATCTACCCGTTTAACCAATCAGATACGTCCTGAGCCAGTGAGCAGTAAATTATGAACCTCTCTTGAGTCGCACCTCGAGCAAAGACAGTGAAGGGACGCAGCAAAATGTCCGTTTCAGAGAGGTGTTGCATGTTCATGCATGTCGGGTCGTTGGAAATTGTTCGTAATATAGACCTCGGATGTCTGCATTACTAGCTGAAGTGTCTGTAGGAAAAGTTCGATATTTACCTATAAGATCTATAACAGTAGGTTTTAAAGATGCTACCTGAATTGGAAATTACCGATAAATTATTACCGTCCCATTTACCTGTTTTACAATTCATCTTACAATAAATCCAATCCGATATAGGTCGGCTGCTCATCATGCTTTAATGTTTAATAATGGGCGTGCGGTAATGATCGTTACCTTAGCTATAATATTGCGAAATATATACTGTATGCAAATAACCAGGATTGAGATGCTTACCCTTGTAATACCAATCACTCCTATATTCTCGCTAAATGAAGTTGTTGCAGTTCCAGTTCCAAAAGCGCCCGCAATGAAACATGCAATACCTTCAATCCCAATCCCTCGATTGATAGCATGTGGTGGCGGCGGTGGTGCACCGGACATCCTTGCGCATGCGTAGTAATCTCCAATAGACTCGACTACTCCTGCTATAACCCCAGCAACCATGCCAAAAACACCAGCAAAACTCAATGTTGGTGTTCCCCATTGACCTGACAAGAGATCGAATAGGTAATCATTGAGAATTTAGAGCAACACAAGTTTAGCAAAGTTATTAAACTGATCTGGCTTTGAGAACGGGTGGCAGATATTACCGAAATCAGTAGAGTGTCTTTCCGGAAGTTGAAAAGACAGTCTGAAGCCAGTGGAAACGTTCATATTTTATGACGTCACGGTGAAGGAATGCAGCGTGGAAAGTGAAGTTAGTGAACTGTGAACACGCCACAAATTTATATCAGGACAGCCTAATAAGAGTGGTTGGAAGCGACACAAGCGCAAATGAGTTTATTTCTGAAGGTTTTTTTTATGGAAAAGAGCCATATTGGCAATTTGTCAAACTAAATAATATAATAAAGTTACTAATAAGTAAAATAACATACAAGTTCCAAGCTGCATTCCTTCACCGTGACGTCATAAAACATGAACGTTTCTACTGGCTTCTGACTGTCTTTTCAACTTCCGGAAAAGACACTCTACTGATTTCGGTAATATAATAAAATTAGAATTTTGAACGGTCTGTGCCAGTTTAGGTAGTAACAAAACGTCGGTTGATAGGAATGCAAATACCTGAAAAATACAAGGAGAACGTCAAAGGCGCTCCTTGTCAGTATTTTCTCAGGTAGTTGCATCCCTATCAAGTTTTATGATACGATTAGGCAACCATACCCTGTGTAATCGACATTAAATGACTATATCTATCTATCAAATACAGTAACTAACCCATCCTCGTCCCCAGTGGCCGTGGCACCAGCCGCACCAAAGCGTGAGAGAAAATAGCCTGGGTAACTAACTAATCCTAACTCATTCCTTCGATTGTCTATATAGTTTAAATCGACCTCGGATTACAATGTTTTAACACGTGATAATACACGTCCGCAATTCTGCATGCACTACAATCAGCATGCATATTGCGCTTGTGATGCATGTGTTTTGCGCATGCGCTAGGGCACCACACTGATTTTTGTCGGGCCGATTTCATATCAGTGGTGCATTGTGCGTTGTACGTATTGTGGAATAGAGACCTTACGATTTTAAGACGGCAACGCGATGGCAACGGCTACCAATACAATAGATCATTGAAAAGAATTGAGTAATTACAATATATGAATAATTTTAGACATTGTTTACAACGCTAAATCACAGATTTTCACGTCTTGATACAACGGCTGCATTCCAAGCCACAACAAGTGCAACTTCAAACTGGGTTTAGCAGAACTCTTCCCAACCATAAAACCCATGTCTTCAACTTCTAAAACTGTATTAAATTCATACGATTGATAATATACGACAAACTATCTCTACTACCATTTATTTGAAGGAGTTTGTTTTACCCGTCGCCGTCGCGGTCCTAAAATCGTAAGGTCTCTAATTATCACTGACTGACTCAATGAGTGTTAGTCATTGGATATTCATGCATTACCTGGATACGGCACTCGAAACCAAGGTGAATCTGCTAACACGCTCGATTTAACATCTGTCCTGGCACTAGAATTATGATCAAATACTCCAGCAGCGGTTAAGATAACACAAAATATCCAAGTTGTGACTATAGCTATGATAACCTGAAACATATAGGTTAATAAGGAACTGAGTGCATGCAAAGATGAAATTTTTCATGCAACTTGTCTCGCAATTCCGCCATAGACCTGTGCGTAACAGCATACAGGTTTAATACCTGTAACACAGCAAAACACAGCAAATTATTATCAGACAGGTTGCAACAGTCCCTTGCACAGGACACAAGTAGGTTCGACTTTTGACAGCAATGGCATCATAATATATCTTCATGCGCCACTTGCTCAATCAATAGCTTCCTATTAGTTCTTACCAGACATTTCATTCTCATCACATGTTAGGCGAAGTCTAGGACTGCACCAACCGCCACACACGTGGTCTTTGTGCTATTTTTACCATCATAATCAGGTCCAGTTTCATGAAGTATTTAGGTCAGTGTAAGACGTGCTTTGCAATGCAAAATGTATTTTCCATGAAAAGTTCCACGAAATAAAGAAATGGGAGACAGAAGAAAAATACAATAGGAGACTGAAGAACTCACCGGAAATAGACGAAAAACGGGCGATTTTAGTGTATGAAAGCCTTTTTCTTTGGTGTAAAATGGGAATGGAACTTTAACATCAGTTAACATCTGGGAACATATAATGATTAGACCAATAGTCCTAGAGAAAAAATATGTTTCACAATTATGTGTGGATAACAGTGCACTTTCTGTTTATTATGCAATGATTTAATCAGATTCTTTAGTAAGTCGTCCTGAAATTTCATCCCTGACTTAAAACGTCATGAAGTGCCTTTTTGTCTTGGTAATCAGTATTAGTAAGATAAACAGCAGATAAAAATAATTGTACAGCAGAATGGACTGCGATTATCATAGAAACTTACGTGAATGCAATTCCCCAATGACTCCCTGGAAAAGAACATTGCGTCAATTTTAAAAGTGAAATAATGCAAGCCATAAATTGCTGAAACTTGCAGCAAACTAACCAGTGGCGTGCTGGCAGGGGGGGCCAGGGGGCCACGGCCCCCCCCCCAGCTGGCAATTCTTGGGGGGCGCAAGAATGAAAATGGGGCGCCTAAATTTGAAAGTGGGTGGAAAAAAACGTATTCTCGAAAAAATATGGTTACTTCCGCCAAGAAAAGACATGTTTAGAGGCTACAGTATAAAACAGACTAAGCGCATATAGGCGACATATATTAAATTACAGACTATTTTGCCTAACCGCATTTGCTACCTCACAGCTCACACGAAATCGTTCATATAGAAACATGATCAGTGATCACAGGCAATGTCTCATTACCGGAATATTGGTCAGGTTTCGATCGAAGCGATCACAGGAATTATGCCCTTTTTTGCTGGTATGATGCCCTTATATTATGCCCTTTATTATGCTTCACGAATCACGAGAGCGGCGCAAATTAGATAGTTGAAGTTATGATAACTGATGTTTAGTTGTGTACGCAATTTAGTTGTTTGCACAAGAAGCATGAGTAATGTAAGCAATGATATAATGCTGAAACATGCCCTTTTGGCAGCCAGGCAAGGAAACCTTAAAATGCATATGCGTGGGTTGCTTGTGTTATTGTATAAAAGAGCTTTAAGTTGTAAATGTACTCAGAACAGTAGATCAGTAGAGAACAGAATTGGGATTAGATTAATCGCTGGAAGTAGTTAGCATTGCATAATTTAAGTACTACTACTAAATTCTAACCGAATTGCAAATTTCGACACGTTATAATGCCGTTTTCTGACCATCAGATTTCTGTCAAATCTTCCCCCAAAGTCCAGGAAATGGCATTTCAGAGACTCTAAATTCAAACATTTTCCAGGGGGGCATGCCCTCGGACCCCCCTAGACAAACCTCGCACCTGCGGCACTCGGCTCGTGCCTTCGGCCCTCGTTTATCAAGTGTAACATTATAGGGGCGCATATTGGTTGACAGCCCACTGGCCCCTGAAAATGCTAGTACCCAGCACGCCACTGAAACTAACGGATTTTAACGCATGATAATTAAAAACGTTGACGCATAATTAGTTTTTTTTGGGCTTAATTAATATTCGTCAAAATTAGATTTTTCACAAAATTAAAATGTTCACATCCAACTTAAAGGTGAAGTGAAACGAGCATCAAAATTGCCGCAACTAGTACATGTTAATTAAATGTAGTACTATTTGCCCGTTTTTCGTCTGTTGCAATTTATGTGTGAATATTTTAACTATTTATTACGTACATGAATAAAAAATCGGCATTTGTTGCAAGTTGCAGCAATTGTGTTGCTCGTCCTACATCGTATTTAACGAAACTTTTAAATAAAAACAATATTTACCTGCATTTGTAAGACACACATTCACCAACGACAAACCAACAAGCGCGATGGTGGGAGCAATAGTTATCGGACCAATGAAACGCAGGAGAAAACCAACTAAGCCACTGAAACCAATCACAATTTGAATTATGGAGGTTACCATGATGGCTCCTTGGATCTAGACAATGTTGAACGCAAAGTAATGAAGAGGTTAAGATACTCCCTAGCATCATCAATTTGCAATTTTCATTGATGTCTGTATTAGATGGTGCTACTCTGAGTGGCTCTATACACCCGGCGGACAAACTGTACAATTGCTTCACCACGGTGGGAATCGAACCCGCAACCTTTGGTTTAATTGCTAGCTTGATTTGTTAGTCTATGCAACGCTCTACCAACTGAGCTACACTCGTAGACAAGTGTAGAACAAGTTGTTATTATCTTGTAACAAACACTGTGTTTGTCATTAAGTCAGTTCCCTCAATCATTTCTTACAAATCCTTAAATTCCTACTGTGGTCGCAGAAACTTCGATAGTGTAAACCGGTGTTTAGTCCTCAAACGATTTTATAGACTTGAAAAGCCCTGATAGGGAGTGTGCTATGAAATATCTGTATCTGTGCCGCAAAGCGGCACGCGTGGTGCAATAGTAAGTACGTGGTGCAAAAGTAAGTTGTGGTGCCATAAATCTTCCGAGATCAGTCCTTCCTACGCAAAATCTGAACGTTAGAACAACACGATCTGTTCAACCAAACTGTCTCCAATTCCGCACGAAGAAATGCTATACAGCGACATACCAACAGTCATATACAATCAGATCAACAAGGATCTGGAATACTTTACCAAAACTTATAACTAATAAATCTAATTCTTTATATACCTTTAAAAAATATTTACTTGACTACTACCTCTCTGCTTTACAACTTAATTATAACATAGATGATCCTCGTTCGTGGAAAACAATTTGTTTAAAGTGTAATCAGACTCATGATCTCACTAAACCTCTTGCATGCTGTTTTTAAATGATAATTTTTTAAGAGACAATGTGAATGCTTTGTATAGTTTAAGATAATTTGTTTGTTGTCTAATGGGATCACAGTAATTGGCCAAAAGCTGTCGTGAATACCCTGTCACAATTGTTGTAAATTGTTGTATTGTTAGATCTATAGTGCATTTCGAGTTATATTGCATCTACGCGGTTTTCATGTCTGTTTTAGTCTGTTTTAATATGGTTTAACAGTTGTTTGTCCTGGAAAACGATACATGTAAGGATGGCTCGGAATGTGTTATAGTCATTATAGTATTTAGATATGTAATTTATATTGTGACGAAGTTTATAAAATTAAAAAAAAAAAAAATAAAAAAAAAAATACACTAGTCCACCCAAAGACTCATCACAACCTTACGTTTTCATCGATCTTGTCGCTTCGCGACTCGGGCTCTAGAGAGACGGACTTGATCCAAGTCTAATGATTTTATGGCTCAAAGTTAATGCTTTCTATAGGTGGGTTTCGCCAAGCCTTGTACATGGGGAAACGCTTGGTGCTCACCTTTACACGTATTGACGCTTTATGTTTTGTGGGAGCAAAACTGCATCACTAAATTGCATGCATTTGCCACCAAACACAAGGTCAACACATATAATGAACAATTAACTCGTTCTGGTAACTGTGTTTCCTTTCGGAGTTGACCACCAATGCAAGCGCCAAAGGTACCACATGACTGAAACCCAGCTATTACTTTAGTTCGTTAATAAAGGGTTCAGGGCCATTGGAAGGGACCGTGGGGTTAGGCTCCCAAAATGAGGCTTTCCCCATCCAGGATTGTATATCGTTTCATACTTTATTTATTTATTTGTTGCACCGGCAATTCCGGCAATCACAATCAACTATTAGTTGTATGAATAATCAACTATCAATAAGTAATACCTGCAGAACTTTAATTGGTTCGATTCGTATGTAGGCTTGATTACCAGGCGTTTCCCGAATGCCGGCTGGTAATCAAGCCTAGTTTGTATGGCGATGAATATCATTGTTCCCTTTTAAGCCGGTTTTCCACCAGCGAATTTTTTCGTGCTAAGCAACCTTTTTCCTTTGCCGGCATCCATTTTGCTACATGTTGCTGATGTAATAAGTGATACCGACAAAGGAAAAAAGTCGCTTCGCGCGAGAATATTCGCTAGTGTAAAACCGGCTTTACACTAGCACTCACTTCATTAGGACAATTTATTTGAGAGGTCTTACAAATTATTAAATTACCTCACGAATTCGTATTTTCCATATCCCATCAAATTTTGAATTCGTAGGATCTGTGAAATGGAGAAAAAATATCTGTTCACTGAATTTGTTACTTACATCATAGCGACAGAAAATAATTTCAAGTCAAAAAATGGTTATTGAACATACCAGACTCCATTTCCTTGGGACATTTATAATCAGGTAAAGATAAAATGGCAAACGTAGGTACAAGATAGGAAAATGTACTGCCTTGCACAATTGGTAACCTACAAGATTACAAAACTTAACAGTTATCATTTGGAAAATTCATTCTTGTAGAAACGAAAAGTTAATTGCATGAATAATTTCAATATTCATGGAGGCATAATGGGGCATGGCTCCAATTACAAACATACGTCCTGTTTTCTGATCGAGGTCATGCGAATCAAGTGAACGTTGCAAGAAACTTGCGTGTTTCCGTGTGTAAATTAACTGCGTGTTTCAGCACGTGTAACGTTTTTCTATATGTCAACCGAAAGATGACGGGCTGACTGATCCGGATGAGGAAAACTTGTCAGTCAATCATGCACATTTATAAGTATTCGCTATAATACCGACCCAGAGAAAATAAATCGAAAAAACCTACCTATTTCCAAGACACGTTTGCAAGAGTGTAGCTACTCCACTTACAAAGAAGATAGTACTGATGAGTTTTCCAGTAACTACAGGATCATTCACACACATTGCTGGGGACAATATGAGTGGCAAAGACACTGTTGCACCAAACATTGTCAAATAATGCTGTGAACGATAAGTATTAAGGGATTATTAATGAGCCGCTTGAACGAACGCCTCATCAGCTCAACCAGATGAACAGACCTGGAAAAAGTGTTCAATGTTGTTTTCCGCAGTTTCAGATCAAAGATTTGACTGCATTTGAAATCCTGGTAAAGTCCGATGTCGAGTACTTGAACTGACTTCTCAAACGTTGTAATTCACGTAGTTTCAAAGTACTAGTACTTCAGATTTTAGTAATAGTAGTTTGAAAACACCAACTAAATGGGTTTCTTATGTTTTTGTTCATGAATTACTAATGATTTGAGAAATAATCAGTCAAATAATATATATGTAAGTATGATTCCTAAGTTCCTCCCATAACGTATTTACCCTTCAGAGGTCAAAACAGTCACAACCGCAAAAAAACTCGACCTCTAAAGCACAAAAAGCATTTTGGATACGTATATGTCGATACTTCTATTTGTTCGTAGCATATTGAAAAACACAACTTCCGTGCCCCATTGTACAAATGAACATCCATTGTCCTTTTCGTGCTTAGAGGTCCAGTTTTTGCTGTTGTGAGTTTCGACTTTGAAGTGGCAACCTTAATTGCATTAGCTGATGTGTGAATTAATAATGTTGTACAATCGTTTTGCAAAAATACCGAATGTTCCTCAGAATCACGAGCTCGAGATTCCTCTTTTTCCAGGTCTGGAGCAAAGCTATATTTATCCTATATGACATATTAATAGTTGAGTAATATTTTGTCCACATTCCAAATTTCACCACGATTTGTTCACACCTTACCTGCAGACCCAACATTATAGCCATGTACCATGGTGGATTCTCATCAATAAGGTAGCTCAATCCAAGGTCTTCTTTATTGTTTTCATTGTCATTCTTTAATACAAAACATGTAAGTTTAACAGAAAACTGGACGGTATGAACGTACAGGCATAACCTTACCATGCGTGTGCGAAAACAACAAATGAATATAATGTTTCCAACAATTGTTACGGTCCTGCATCCTAATACATTATTTATAAGTTCATATACTGACCAACCTTCCAATCTCGTTCCCAGAGCATGCCTGTTCGCAGGTTAGGGTTGAGCAACCCTAACCTGCGAACGACATGCACTCTGGGAACGAGATTGACAACTTAGCAACACACTGTTACAAAATGCTGGCACGCATGACTCTTGATCTTTACGCACAGGACGGCGAGACAGGGGGAACGGGAATGTTTTACCCCCATCGTTAAGCGTCTAGTCCGCTAGCCTGCATGCAGTCGCAAAATTTGGATGGACATTGGAATTGACGGTAACGAAAATAAATAAAACTATCAGCGACTTGTACAATTAACCACAATCCTTCAAGAGCCGTTAAACTCAATTTAACAAAAATACACCGAATCTAATTTCGTTTAGCCAACTTTCATCAAGACGTACTGTAAACTATCAATGCAACTGTTGTTCTCGTTTTGCTCTCTTTTGGGCCTGGTATCAGGGCGGAGTGGATATTGAATAAAATCTATTGTCACCTGCTGAGCGATGTGATTTTATTTCGTGAAAGTATGCAATTTAGGTCAAGTTATTTTAATAAATCTATTTAATCGACTTTTATTATATAATGAACCTGTTTTGAGTCATATAATAACTCCACTCCTTTTCCATGCACAATATTTGACATACTAATCAGAGTACGAATTAGCGGCAATACAACAATGACTAGGCAGTCGAGTACGAAATGACTGGATTATGAAACGACCTGATACCATTTTTTAGATATTGCGAAGTATAAAATTCATGTGAAAACGGGTCTATATAACAAGTCCTGTTTTACATGATTCTCCAATCCAAGTTATCAACTACACTGCAAACAGACGTATAGATCTTTGCCAAAAATGGACTTCAAAATTATAAAATCTTCATGCTCAAATTATTATACCGAAAATTTCATGATGGTTGGACTTTCAGGACGCGAGTTTCATTTAGGAGCGTAGCCAGCCCCAAACGAGTAGGGGGGGTGGGGGTGGAGGATCCCATTCCCCTATAACTGTTTGCCCACCGGGCAGATCAACATTGAGAGGTTAAGATTGACGTTTATGGCAGACCAGCAACCGCAAACGGCAAACTTCAATTCGCATTTGAAGGTAAGTTTTACAAGTCTCCGAAGGTTTCGTAGAGAAGTGACTGCTTTACTCTTACTGGACTTGTCTAAAGCTTTTGATACCTTAGATCATTTCATTCTGCTAAGAAAACTTTCGACTATTGGAATCTCGAAGCCTGCGTTGTTTTGGTTTAAAAGCTATTTGACAGGCAGGTGCCAATCAGTACGTATTGCGTCAGTGTTATCTGATGAATGTGAAATAACTCGCGGTGTTCCGCAGGGATCGATACTGGGTCCGGTGTTATTTAATATATATATATATATATATATATATATATATATATATATATATATATATATATATATATATATATATATATATATATATATATATATATATATATATCAACGACTTGCCTGGTGTACCAAAGGAGTCCAATTTGGAGTCGTATGTGGATGACTCAAAAATATATTTAGCATTCTCAATCAGGGATGCCGAGTTGGCAGCTATGAAACTCAAAGAAGACATGCGAAGAATTACCGCCTGGTGCTGTCTTAACAGTTTGTTGGTGAATCCAGAAAAAACTAAGTTGCTTATATTAGGTACTAGGCAAATGTTAGAACAGGTACCTGAAAAATTTCAAATAACTATCCTTGGTGAGAATATTACCCCAGTTGCTGTTGCAAAGGATTTAGGGATGATATTGGACTCATGTTTGAGCTACGACGAACATATCGCAAGCGTTGTTTCATCTTGTATCGCTGGATTGGGCCAAATTAGCAGAGTTAAACATATCTTTGACAGAAAAACATTAATTCTTATTATAAATTCCCTGATTTTTAGCAAAATGTATTACTGCTCTGCTGTCTGGTCTAATACATCCCAAAGAAATATCGAGAAGCTTCAAGCGGTCCAGAACTTTGCTGCACGTATTGTTACAGGAACAAGAGAATACGATCACGTGACTCCTGTTCTGCAACAACTGGGCTGGCTTCCAGTTAAATACATGTTAAAATTAAGAGAAGCCATTTTTGCTTTCAAATGCTTGAAGGGGTTGGCACCATTGTATTTGTGTGAGAAGTTCCATGTCAGGTCGGATGTTCATGGCGTTAACACAAGGCAAAAGAACATTTTGGATATACCAATGTACAGATCAGCTGCGGGTCAACGAACATTTCACTATAGGGCTGTGTCCTTGTGGAATTCTCTGCCTCAGTCTCTTAAAAACATTGATACTTTGACTCATTTTAAAGTAGAATACAAACGTATGTTATTAGAAGAATTTTTAACTGAAAGTGGTGTTTAACAGATTTATAGAATATTTTAGAACTATAGCCTATGTTATACCTTAGGTCAAAACTCAAAATTCATTTTTAGATACTTTTAGATATAGAATTTCATATTTGTAATTAGATCCTGAAAAGCCCAATTGGGAGTATCTAATATTGTATAATAATAATAATAATAATAATAATAATAGTTTCGACAGGTTTTTAGTCAATTCATTCTTCAATTTTAATGCACAAATTGTCCTAACATCCAACAGCTAACAGTTGATCTCAAAATACGACTTGAAGTTTCCCGTTTGCGGTTACCGGTCTGTCGTAAATGTCAATCTTAACCTCTCTAGTATCTAGTCTAAACCGGGCATTTTGGTTTACGATTATCAAAACCGGAAGGCCTTCAACATTGTAGAAAATATAGGAAAATATTTATTAGTCAGCGCGGCATATCGGAACAACAGGAAAAGGGAATATTGAAGATGTGAATCCGTTTCCCAATAAGATCTATATTGCCTTTGATAATAATTCCCAACATGAAATAACTCGTTTGACGATGTCCCTGCGCGCAGGCTAGAGAAAACAAGCTGAACAACCGATGTTGATACTGCTATTTTAATGGGTGAACATTATCCGAGTCTTCCATTGCGTATCAAAACAATTTTCCGCTGATTAACATTTCCGGACACTATATCTTTCGGGTTGCAGTAATGCCACTCATTTAAGGCCCTGTCACACTTTATTTAATATCATACTAGCGTATGCCAGTAGAGGCCGCGGAAGCATTTCGAAAGAGGAGGGGCTTTGGCCAAATGGGACACTTCTGTGTATGACCAAAATCAAACGATTTTATGTCGTTCACGAGCCGAACAAAATTTTTTGAAAATATGGGGTCTCTATAACGTCGGAAACGGTCTTTATTACTGCAAAAAGGGCACTTTCTTTCCAGCAAAAGAGGGCGTTCATTCAAGAAATACTTTTTTCGTTTTTTAAAGGGGCACTTGAGCCTACGACCTTTGGAATACTAGCCCAACGCTCTGCCAACTGAGCTACGCGGTCAGGTCGGTTCGAGTATGGGATATTTCGGAACGGAATCTAGTTCCTTCGATATCAGTGTAATCTAATAATCATGATATTTGTTATGTTGGTGTAATGTACTCAGGTGAATAAGATGCTTGTGTGACGTTACACTCAGAGTAACATCACACAAGCATTTTTTAAGCCTTCGGACGAATGGTTTATACGATAAGCATACTCTAGGCACATGCTAAATACGCTAGAGGTACGCCAGATGTGTGGTACTCATAAGCTGGCAGCCTGGCATTTCAAGGGATTTTTGTAATTTTATGCGTATGAAAATTATTTCATTAACGCTTCTCATACGTTTCTCTCATATACGCAATAGTGTGACAGGGCCTTTAGTTTTTCCTTATTTTTCCGTACATTTCCTCACATTTCAGCTATAATTATTAATTTTTAATCAGTCTCACTCCAATATTTTAGTTTTTTCCTTCCTATCCAATTCAGGTTTCGCCAACTGGGAAAACAATTTGCTGTCTGGGATTCAATAATTTGCCGAAACAACGGGGGTATAAGAAAAATGATGGTTATGGTTTTACGAAGAAAGTATTGGCGGTTAGCTGTGAAGGAGAAAAAAGTTTATATAAACCGCCATCATTTTATCGCACCCACCGGATCCCGCAAGGAAGAAGTTATTCGCTGACCTCAGAATGACATTTCGTCAAAACTTTTTTCTTCAAGATTCGTTTAGAACCCGTTTAGAAACAAACAACTTGGAGTAGGGTTAGAGTTGGGATTAGAGTTGGTGTTTGGAATAGGGTTAGTGCTAGTAAAACCGTTGCTTCGTACGCAGGGCCGCCGAGAGGTTGGCGGGGGACCGGGGCAAATTTTTTTTTAGGGGCCCCTATCTAAAAAATTTTTCCCGGAAAAATTTTTTTCCGGAGAACAACCTCCCCCCCGTCGCCAAAAAATTTTCGGTCAGTGTTCCATTTTAGGGGTAAAAAATTTTTTCCGGAGTACAAAATTTTTCCGGACGAGTACGTTGCAATTTCTTTCGAGGGACTTTATCTAATTTTTTTATGCCAAAATTCGGTACTTAGCCCAAGAAAACAGATATCTTGTCTTTTGCGCGGAAATATTTAACACACAAAAAAGGCTGGGGCCCAACAAAAATTTTTCAGGGGCCCCCAGCAACTCGGGACCCGGGGCAATTTGCCCCCCCCCCTCTCGGCGGCCCTGTTCGTACGTTTTCTCGCTCTGAGTCCAGCGAAATAACCTCTTCCATCTCGCAAATGTCCGCATGGTTGCCATTTTGGCGGGAAAGAATAATGGCGGGAAATTTTGGCCGAGGACCAAGCTTCAGTGTATAACTTACGTATACTACATACAAGCCGTCGCACGATTTTCATATTTTAATTATATTCTCAGCTACTTCACTATAACTAATAAAGACTACAATCTTTATGCCTTATGGCAATAACACGGAAGATATATTCCCGCCTACCACAGGCACAGTGTCGGAGTCTTGAGCCCGAGCGAGGGCAAACATGGCGTATAGAAATAGTAGCTTTAAATTAATCTCCTGTCCGGGTTCTATACACTACACAAATCACAGTGAATGCTAAAATAAATACATTTTGGTCTAAAACTGATCATTGATTTACCTGTGCCTCTATTCGATCTGTATCCATTGTGTTTTGGAAAAATCTTTTAGTTGCCAGATATCGTTCCTAGCTGTGCGGCTGTGGTCGGTCAGACAATGACAATGTCGACAAGGTCAATATTGCAACTTGATTATGGCTTCCGCTATTATCTTCATATGAATATTAAAACATGATATTAATTACCATAGTTTGTCACGGAGATTTTGTTTTCAAACCTAATACTATCACCTCGTCAGTGGTAGCTATAAAGAAAGCTTGCCCTACACTGCTACAGTATATAGAATCTGCACGTGCAAATTAGTTCAAAGTGTAAATCGCCTGTAAATGATTGATTGAACACAATAAGAACAATATTATACTCATGCATTATACTTTAGTCTTTACATGTAAATCTGCTTGCAGATCCATGAATGATTGATTTGTTTTTGTATAAAACAGTCTCAGCAGTTTACACCAAAGTCGATCAGAGAATTTGGCTGAATCAGCATACGCCTTTTTGGGGTTAGCTTTTTCATTCGATATATACGATATTTTCTCGATATTTGCCATTTTTTATCGATCGATACCGATATTTTCCCAACTGGAACAACCGGCAACAACAAAAAACTATTTATTTCATCATCATTAAATAATATTATATATGTCAGTGATTGTAACCAACATATAACCACAAACTCTGATCCTGGCCGTGGACCATTACGGCACCATATAGAAAATGAACTACTTTTATAGTATTCACCCAACTTTGCAAGATGGCGTCGCAAACCCCGAAAGGACGTATTTGCTGACAGATGGTTAGCCAATAAGTGAAAAAGACTTTTATGATAAATAACCTGGTGTTTTCAGTCACCAACTGAAAAATTAAATAGCATACTTTGTAAGCTGTAGATCGAATAGTCATCTCTCTTAGTTTGTTATAAATAGTCCATACCGTATAACGTTTTGTGGGACTTTCATTTATACCCCACTACCCCAGGTTATGATTTTACCGGTACAGTTATACATACATCGACAGTCACTAGTCAGTGATACGGCGATACGGAGACTTTTTGATCAGGCCTAATCCACTTACTTGCATGGCCGATCTCGAGGTCTCAGCTATGAAGCTATATGTTATAGTTCAGCTGTGGCAATGGAAACTCCGTATTGGCTTATTAAAAGTGCTAATTAAAACAAAGAGATTTTAGATGTTCCTTAAAGATCATTTAAACAAAAACCCGAAAAGTCCAAATCAATTGTTTGCACCCAGGGACGTAGCAACCGGGGGGGGGAGGTATGGGTGTAAAACTGTGAAACTCGGGTAAATTTCATAATTTTTGTGAAATGAAAATACAGTTAATTTAGATCCAATTCGTTCGCGAATTTGCTTTAGAAAACGCCAGTAATGCAGCCCTAGAGCCTCAAAAATGCAAACATTTTCTGGGGGAGGACCCCCAGATCCTTTTCTTAGGAAACTTAGAACGACAGTGGAAATCAATCAGAAAAAGCCCTATTATAATTATTACACTTCAGGTAAATTTTTAACATTGAAGTTCAAATTTCTGGTAAAATCCTCCCTCCCTCAACTTCAGACGCTTCGCTAGGCGCCCCTGTTTGCACCCCTTACGGAAATTTTACATACGTCGTCAGATTAACATGTGAAAATGCTTTTTCACATGAACTGTTCCAATCCCCCCCCCCCCTCGAAAAACCTTTTTGGGAATGTGCGCGCCTGCATATGGACTCAGTTGCCCCAGTTGATTAATCTCAAATTCTAGCTGTGTTTTACTTTTCCACTGGCACATTACGTAATCACACAAACAAGGATCAGCTTTGAATGTTAAAGTTAGTAGGTTATCTATAATTCTTAACATGAACTATTGTCGATAAAAAAGACAAATAGGCACGCATTCCGTACATACGACTATATGTTACATTTTTATAGACTCCATTTTTTATAAACTCTCAAATTAATATATTATATAGCATATAATCTAAGAACATAGATAGATAGTAATTCCGAAAATTATGTCGATGTTACCCTGTTTCGTAATTTATCTAGGGACTAGGATATTATTGGGATTATTATTTATTTATTTGGTGGGGTTTCTTGGGTGGTGTGATTACCTTGTGGGTTTTCCAGGGGTGTACTTTGCCATGGTTGTTATTCTGCTATACCATCATCTTCTACGTTTCTGGTTTCTGATTTTGTCCAACCAATATCTTTTTATATGATTGTTTTTATTGTTGTTTTTATGAAAATCTGTTAGTATAATCTGTGTTGGGTGATGGGAATATTTGGGTGATGTGAAGCCCACCGTTCTCTGGGTCAGTGGGACACATTGGTTCAGGGTGTGGTGGTTGTGCTACTAATTGACATGTTCTTCGATTTGTAATTTGTCCATCTGGGTTTAGTGTTCGGTTTAGGCGGGAGATAGTTGAAATGCATTTGTCTCGTTTGGTAATCGTGTTCCTGATCAGTTCTTTGGAATAAATTAGACAACGAGTTTGGAACCATTGAATGTCTGACCTTACACATTAAGCGTGGAACCGAGGCTGCCCCATACTTGAGAGCAGTATTCAAAGTATGGTTGGTACTAAGGTTCTGTAGACAATCTGAATCAGTCTGCGAATTCTCTTAATCTCCTTAGTATATTCAAACCCTTGTCGACTAGCCCGCGTGCAGGCCAACCGAGGGAAGAATATTTCATTTACCTGTTCATCCCAACTTAGCGTCTCATCCAGCATTAAACCCAAAGAGTTGTTATTACTCGTTGGATTTGATTTGTATTAAGATAGACTGGAGGATCTAATTCTATTAAATTCAATCTGTGATAAGATCCTATATTCTATAACCATATGGTCGGTTTTCTTGGTGTTCAGGCTAAGTTTGTTTGCAATCAACCAGTCAGATACATTTTTTAGGTTGTTGTTCAATGCATTAGTGACAATGTTTATGTTGTTGCTAGATATATTAATTTGGGTGTTATCAGCAAACATATTACAGTTAGGTTGCCACCAATTAAGCAGTTGGGAACGTCATTTATATACAATAGGAATAACAACGGGTCAAGAATTGATCCTTGTGGTATTCCACTGATCATGTTTAAAGGTGACATGACACGAATTTTTTTATTGTCCCATCTGAACGAATAGTCAATACTGTAAAGTAACTTCTTCTACAGATTTTCTTATTCTTCCTTGGTGAGATAATTCAGTTTTGTTCACACGCATTGCAAACAAATTTACGTCACAGTTTGCATAATGAGCTACCAAATATTTGATAATTTACGTGTTTTTATCCAACATCGTCATTTGGAAAACTGCATACGTATTCTTTACATTATCCTCAGCATACGGTATGTGAATTTTCAAACGATTTAATCACTTATAAAAGTGATAACCTGGCATTTAACGATAATTGATCATGCAAAGTGTGACGTAAATTTGTTTGCACTGCATATCAAGAAAACTGAATATCCCACCAAGGAAGCACGTAAACAAAAATGTCAAATGTGCAAAAGAAGTTGCTTTATAGTTTTGACGATTCTTTCAGATGAGGCAATACTGAAAAATGTTATGTCACCTTTAATGGTTGCGAGATATTTCCCTTTACCTGGCAATACTGTGAGAGATTTGCTAAATATGATGAAAACCATTTGTGGACAATGCCTGTTATACCGTAGCAGCTGAGTTTTTTAAAAAGTATTTGGTGATCGACTGTGTAGAATCAACTCCATTTAATTCACCAATGTCAATATTATGACACCATCTATCTGTGATTTCGTAGTGGAGTGTCCAGGTCTAAAGCCATGTTGAGAGTTAGATAGTAGGACTTCTTCTTGCAAATATAGATAAAGTTGGTCACGGACAACCTTCTCCATTACTTTGGCAATAGTCGAGATCACAGATATTGGTCTATAATTATTCATGTCACTTTTTGATCTTAGCTCAGGGTGGGACGATTCAGTTCCCACGAAGGATTTCTTGATTAGTGACACAGACTTCATCTGCCACGGACTTGTAGGGTTTCGGAAGCTAGCGTTACTGATTAGTTTATAAACATTTCCGTAGCTGGCCAAATTCAGGATATTCGGTAGAGGCTTGGGCCCAAGACTAGAGGTCCACGGTCGGTTTCAAGTTCGAACTCTCGTCCGTAGAGATGCATATGGAAATGTTCACATCCAAAAACTATCGCCAGGGATTCTTTTTCGATTTGTTAGTTATCCTAGTTACCATTTTTGCACCTTGCTAATTTCGCTTTATACAGAAGTAATAATTATATATGTGCACGAAATTGACAGGTAATTAGGATATATGATATGGGTGTATAATTAGGATATATGATATTGGATATAGAGGTAAATATCAAGATCTTGTTGATTGAGGTATATATTGAAGATGCTGTGAAGTCCGTAATGTAAACAGACCGCTTTGTTTACATTTTGGACTAAATGCTACAGTTGTAAAATATGATTAGATATGTTATTCTGAATTTTTAACATTCTTCTGGTTCGCTATATGCTTGTAAATTAATACAGACTAGAGATTCAATTCAAGAAAGTTCGGAAGGTGCGAAATATTAATTGTTATTTGTTGATATAGAGGTACACTGCCATGATAATTTAGTGGGACGACACAGAGAGTAGCCTGCGTGTAGTGCCAGATTCCTTTGGAGAGAGAGAGGCAGTTTGAGAATAGAGACAGGCAATTCTGATTAATATAAACAGGTCTAATCTCATACTGTACGTGTGAAGCAGGCTTTGCAATCATGAAAGCAAGATATTAATGCATATTTTATTTTTATTATACATAACCTAAATATACTACCATTTCAACTACGTTAAAAACAGTTTCAAGTTTTAACTAAACAGTTTAACAATCAACATGTCACTCGCTTTTCCATCCTTTTGGGACGACTATAACAGGAAGAATCGCTCGGCGAACAACAAAATCACTAACGCTACCAAACAATGATCGAGATATTTTGCCCAAACCACGACTACCAATGATAATTAAGTCAGTCTTGTGTTTAGTCGCTTCCTCACAAATGGTCTCCCCAACTCGTCCAGGGACTGTTACAGGTGTATAATGTACTAAGTCCTACAAAAGTTGAAAGTCGTTACTTTAGCAAAGACCAGGGTTGGACCATTGATCAGCTAACGTGTGCATGTTAATGCCAGTTGCTTGTCCAACATTGTTCAATTCTCATAACTATCCTAATACCTACCATGTCATCCTCGTGACTATCATAACGGTGCATGGTTACTAGATATGCGAAATTGCGATTTGGATAGCATTCCCAGTAAATGAACAGGCATTCCCAATAAATGATCACCAGGCTCGACTGTTTCGTACGCAGGCGCTATATGTTGCTGCAAGGTTGCTGCTATGGTTCGCTTGCCGACCTTTGCGTGGGGCTGCGTGGATATTATCGTGTCCCACACGTATGGAATGCCAGTCTTATTAGGGACCGGTCATTATTTATGGA
>CACRXK020000636.1:7274-56040 GCA_902702795.2 Paramuricea clavata | reverse complement strand
CCCCCCCCCCCCTTCAGGACCCTCTAACAAGATTGTTACAACTTTGTGTTGACAACCTTGTAACATTCTTGTTACAAATTGTTAACAGCTTGTTCTAAACTTGTTGACAACTTGTGACAAGCAGTGCGAAGACAACTTGTTGACGGCTTGTTTGCAGACTTGTTACAACTTGTGCGTTTTTATGTGTGTACACTACACACGCGGCAAAATTCACACATCTTGTAACAAGTTTGTCAACAAGCCGTCAACAAGTTGTCTTCGCACTGCTTGTCACAAGTTGTCAACAAGTTTAGAACAAGCTGTTAACAATTTGTAACAAGAATGTTACAAGGTTGTCAACACAAGGTTGTAACAATCTTGTTATATCAACCATGTAACGGACTTGTCAGAACAACCTTGCTGTTAACAGGTCTGATAATTTCGACAAGGTTGTTACAAGTTGTCAACAAGTTATTCCAAACCTATAATAGTTTTGTTTGTGGAAACGCCACGTACGTAAATTTATTGTTGCAAAGCTTTCGATCCGTAAGCCCGGATCTTCATCAGTGCTAATAATCTGTGATCCGGGCTTACGGATCCGGGCTTACGGCTTTCCAGTAATAAATTTACGTGGCATTACGTGCTTGACACAAAGTTGTCAAGAAGTTTAGAACAAGCTGTTAACAATTTGTAACAACTTTGCCGATATTATCAGGCGTGTTACAAGGTTGTTCCAACAAGTCCGATACAGTCATGATATAGCAGTATTGTTACAACCTTGTGTCGTCAACCTTGTAACATTCTTGTTATATCATGGCTGTATCAGACTTGCTAGAACAACCTTGTGACAAGTCTGACAATATCAACAAGGTTGTTACAAATTGTTATCAGCTTGTTCCAAACCGTTCGGACTGCTTATTCGTTCGGACTGCTTATTCCCAGACGTTGTAACAAGTTTGGAACAAGCTGTAACAACTTGTAACAAGCTTAAGCTTGATGGCATTATCAGACTTGTTCAAGGTTGTTCTAACAAGTCTGATACAGTCATGATATAACAAGAATGTTACAAGTTTGATGACACAAGGTTGTAACAATATTGTTATATCATGACTGTATCGGACTTGTTGGAACAACCTTGCAACAAGTCTGATAATATCAACAAGGTTGTTACAAGTTGTTAACAGTTTGTTACAAACTTGTTGACAACTTGAGACAAGCGGTGCGAAGACAACTTGTTGACAAGTTGTTGACAGACTTGCTACAAGATGCGAGACTTTTGCGTGTGTAACAAGTCTGCAAACAAATTGTTACAAGTCTGTTCACAAGCTGTCAACAAGTTGTCTTCGCACTGCTTGTCCCAGTTTGTTGTAATAAGTTTGAAACAAGCTGTTAACAACTTGTAACAAGCGTGATGGCATTATTACAAGACTGTGCTAACAAGTTTGTTACAAGGTTGTCAACACAAGGTTGTAGCAATCTTGTTATATCAAGCATGTAACGGACTTGTCAGAACAACCCTTGCAAGTATGATAATTTCGACAAGGTTGTTACAAGTTGTCAAACAAGTTGTTCCAAACCTGTTGACAACTTGTGACAAGCAGTGCGAATACATCTTGTTGACGGCTTGTTGGCAGACTTGTTACAAGATGTGAGATTGCGTGTGTATTGCACTAGGGTGGGGTGGAGACATGTGCTTCAGTGCTTCTTTATTATGGACAGTGAAGCCCAAGTACACAAGTACTGAGTTCATGTCATTTGATATGAAATTTTCAACGTTTGTTCTATTACTGGTTTTGGTGAAGTGTTGTAGATGATACTGCATTGCAAAATTAAATTATCTACTGCCGTTCAAGTTTGCAATAACTTGCTTGCACTTGTATCCAAACTCCAAAGCTACACACACGCACAAATCTCTCATTTTGTAGCAAATCTGTCAACAAGCCGTCAACAAGTTGCGTTGGCAACAAGTTTGGAACAAGCTAACAACTTGTAACAACCTTTTTTTAGTTGTTGATGTTATCAGACCTGTTGCAAGGTTGTTCCAACAAGTCTGATACAGTCATTATATAACAATATTGTTACAACCTTGTGTCGTCAACCTTGTAAAATTCTTGTTATATCATATCTGTATCAGACGTGTTAGAACGAACTTGTAACAAGTCTGATAATGCCATCAAGTTTTACTACACACGTAAAAACGCACAAATTGTTACTTGTGCTCAGAACATTTGGGGCTATATAAATGTTAGTAGTATTATTTTTATTATTATTTTTATTACAAGTTTGGAACAAGCTGTTAACAACTTGTAACAGAGCTTGATGGCATTATCAGACTTGTTACAAGGTTGTTCTAACACGTCTGATACAGTTATGATATAACAAGAATGTTACAAGGTTGTAACAATATTGTTATGTCATGACTGCATTGGACTTGTTGGAAAAACCTTGTAACAAGTCTGATAATATCAACAAGGAGTGTTACAACTTACAAGTTGTTAATAACAGCTTGTTCCAAACTTGTTGACAACTTGAGACAAGCAGTACGAAGACAACTTGTTGATAGCTTAAAAATCTCGCATCTTGTAGAAAGTCTGCCAACAAGCCAAGCTATATCATGATTGTATCAGACTTGTTAGAACAACCTTGTAACAAGTCTGATAATATCAACAAGGTTGTTACAAGTTGTTAACAGCTTGTTCCAAACAAACTGTTCACAACTAGGGACGAGACTAGGGACAAGCAGTGCAAACACAACTTGTTGGCGGCTTTTTACGCGTGTAGACCACCATTTGCCATTTGGTAGGGATGGTAGGAATGATACTGTTCTGTCAGATGCCAAGATGGTAGTTTTCATCTCGAAAACATTTGCTGCGTGCCATGCATGCAGTAGTCGTTCCTGTTTCACAATTTCTTAACACACAAAGACAAAAAAAATTTATTCGGTTTGATGGTTCTAATAAAAGTTCCGGTATTAATCGGCTAAATTTTGCCAGATACTGCCGGATGTCTATATTTTACCGGATACCATTATCTGAATCCGGCGATTCCGGCATATCCCTTAGCATTTGTACCAAACTACAGGGTGTCCCAAAAAAACGAAAACCATTGAAATCACTTATTGTTAAAATTTGAATGCCCTTTCAAACAGCTGAACGTAATGATGCGTAAAATATTGACAAGGTGCATGTATTAAAATTTAGTTTTAAAGAACATCTCCTTGTAAAGTGCGCGATTTTCTGCTCAGCTTTTTAAACAGTTTCTTTATGCATAAAATTTACTTATGTCAATCATTTATGCACTCGTGGGAACCAACAGAGTGCAATTAAGGCATTCAAATTCTAACAATTAAATTGTTATTGGTGATTTCAATAGTTTTCGGGGTTTTTTGGGACACCCTGTAGTACTATAAGATTTGTTTTTAATTCTAGTCAGTTAATACTGTGAATGTTTATGTGATGATGGTAGAGTACGTATTATCAAACTGTTTACTCGAAGCCAGTTTTACAGTGCCATGAAAATTATGCCAATTATTACTGTAGTTCTTGTTTGATTGCATGCCGGAAATATAATTGTTTGAAAGCCGCCTCGCAAAACAAAACAAAACAATTATATTTATTTTTACCACGCAAACCCTACAAGGTCAAGGATCTTATTGTGATTTATAACAATGGTATCAAGATAACCAAATTAAAATATCTAAAAAGCAAAATACAATTATTGAAAGACAAAAACCCAAAATGCGCGACTATCTTTTTATCAGCCTCGCCTTCGGAGTAATTGTCTGAATGTCTGTGCAGTCCTGTCTTGTGTGATATTTACCCATGAGTAAGGTGAATAAAACAGGAGAATTGAATCATTTGAATGCCCCCCTCGCCCTTCACTGTAATGGCAACAAAATTTAAGTCTGTATTTTGGGCAGAAAGAACATGTAAAACTGTAAAATAAGTTACTGTACAACTTTTCTAGCTCGACTTTAGTTATTGATATGCAGGTTTTTTTTCAAATTAAAGGTGGCAATCACATCAAAGGTTAAAAAATATTGAAATAACATTGTTGATTCCTTTGACCAACTTGCATATACAGAAAGTTATGCGGCAATTTCCTCCTGTGCTCTGCGGCTTCGGTGGCGCTGTCGTCAGACAAGCGCCTTTCACTTGCCGCCTGCGCTCCTTCGCCCAGCGGCTACGCTCGTGTTCCAAGATCCGCCATGTAAAGTGTAGTGAAATGTATCTCATCGTAATATTAAATCCTAAGAAAACTAAAGCCTCTGCCATAGAATAAAGATCCATATAGAAGGGCCACTTACGTCGGAAGCTTTGAAGTTTCTGTCCTCGCGCATGTCGCATTACGCATGTTGGCCGCCATTTTCCTAGCCAGTCAATGACATTTTCTGGCCAATAAACACGCTGTACTGGCTGGCTGCTCCGCCTTCTGGCCAGTAAACTGCATATTTTTGCATAAAAAAACGAGGACACGTTGCACCCCTGAGTGGCCCTTCTATATGGATCTTTATTCTATGCCTCTGCGGAGACGAGAGCGCCTTTCATGTCTGAGTTCGTGGGTTCGATTCTCACTACGGACACAGAATAAAGACATACAGAAGTGTAACTTCCATTACAAAACCGTAAGGCGCTTTTGTACCGAAATAGCTGGCGGCCATGTTCTTAGCAAGTGCCCTAAAGAGAGGCATTCACCCCCCTGGAATATTAAATTTTCAATATGTTTTCAGGGGGGTGACTTCCTCTCTTTAGGGCACTTGCTAAAAACATGGCGGACTGAAAAAATCCCTTACGCGAAATTAACCTGAAGTGAGATCAACAAGTTTGGAACAAGCTGTTAACAACTTATCAGCCTTGTTACAAGACTGTGCCAACAAGTTTGTTACAGCCATGATATAACAAGGATGTTACAAGGTTGTCAACACAAGGTTGTAACAATCTTGTTATATCAAGCATGTAATGGACTTGTCAGAACAACCTTGCAACAAGTCTGATAATTTCGACAAGGTTGTTACAAGTTGTCAACAAGTTGTTCCAAACCTGTTGACAACTTGTAACAAGCAGTGCGAACGGACGTCACCCGAAAATTGGTATAACTAATTTTGGCGGCATTTTGCATCATAGCGCTCATGTAAGAAAGCAAAAAACTTTAAAAATCTTATGTTTTGTCATATGTGTTGAAGATTACCACAAACTGACACAAACGCAGTTTTTATACAGTCCCCCCTCGGCATCTGACGTCCGTTTGGAACAAGCCGTTAACAACTTGTAACAACCTTGTTGATACTATCATTTATACAAGGTTGTTCCAACAAGTCCGATACAGTCATGATATAATATTATCGTTACAACCTTCTTACAACCCTGTCGTCAACTTTGTAATATTCTTGTTATATCACGACTGTATCAGACTTGTTAGAATAACCTTGTAACAAGTCTGATAATGCCATCAAGCTTACTAAATTAAGTTGTTAACAGCTTGTTACGAATTTGTTACAACAACTGGGAACAAGCAGTGCGAAGACAACTTGTCGACAGCTTGTGAACAGATCTGTCACAACTTGTGCATTTTTACGTGTGTGCGTTTCGCAGAGACATTTTAACGAAGAAAAAGGGCTGAAATGCGCCTTATTTTTCACCCTGCTCGGTTTCCTTTGTTCTTATCGGGGAATATATTCAATATTCCACTCTAATCAATTTCCGTTTAATAATCCCCTCTAATATTCACCTGCAATTAATAATCCCCTCTAATATTCACCTGCAATGTCTTTGCAGCACAAAAAAGAGAAAAAAAAAACAACATAACGAAGGCAATATGGCATTAAGATAAGGCAATATGGCATTTCTATTCTATTATGGCAACATAACGAAGGCAATATGGCATTTCTATTCTGTCTCATGAACGCAACCTCGCAATGTGAAAAATAAGTACGTTATTTTGAGGCACCTCGGGGATATGTGTTTATTCACCTCGGCGCTGCGCGCCTCGGTGAATAAATCACATATCCCCTCGTTGCCTCAAAATAACCTATACTTAGAAACCATCATTCAAAAGGCGGAACTGTGCCTTTAATGCTGATTTTGCACTTGGGTGGAAATATACTGTAGATTGCAATGTACACATGGTAAAGGCAATGTTGCACGGAGTAATTTTCAACGACAATTTTAAAGGGGAAGTCAAGTCCGTTCTGCGCATCGGTTCTGCGCATAACAATAGAGGGCCCTCTGAGGTAAACATTGCCCAAATTTTGAATGTTTCGAATTTTTCTGAACACAAACTCTATTTCATATTCATGTAGAAGCATAACGAACCAAAATGGTGTTAGATATTCAGACAGTACATCATATTTTAAAAAATACAGCAGTTCAAAATGTAAACAAACCGTTTGTTTACATTACGGACTTGACTTGCCCTTTAAATGAAAACGAAATTGTTTTCGACCATTCTTCTAGAACAGATAAACAGTTTTTGTTCAATGGCTCCGAATTCGAACTTAGTAGCCTGACTCTATCAGACAAATCTGCTATGCTCATTAGATTTTATTTTTGTGAAGGTAGCCTGGCAGCCAATCTTCAAATGGCGCTTATATCAAATCAATGTATCAAATATAATCTATGTTCAACGATTTTGCCTCACCGAGCGATACATTTTTCATGGCCGTAAACCGCCACGAAATGGAGATATATATCCGAAAACCACTCTCTCAAACTGTAATAGCCCCCCTGCCTCGTACCCAGGCGCTTTGCTTTCCTACGCCGTTGCGTGGATAGCGCGCGGGATGACACACGTGGGAGAAAAATGAAATCAAATTAATAGTAGCAACATTGCGCACGGGTACGAGGCAGCACCCGGGCGAAGAGTACCCAATCATGGGTACCCTTTGGAAAACATGCATTTATAAACTTAATTATTATTCTGTTTTTAATTCAATATCATTTTCACTTTGGAACCAAGCATTATATTAAGAATAGAAAAGTAATAAAATAAAGAGAAGCTTCGACATTATAAACACTGCATGTAATTGGTAGGACAAAGTATTTCTTCTTTGTCTTCGTGGTCTGTTTTATAAAAATGACAGATGGTGCATTAACTTTATTAATAAGCCATATGTTAAATTAACAAAACGTCTGAGTTCAATACCACGCTTTCAATAATTTTTGGTTTTTGTCCGTTTTGAAAGAATACGAGATTAAATTTATGTGCTCGGTACGATCACACGTGAATTTGATCAACGTTTCTGACAGTGCAAACCTCTCTCAAAGACACAAACTTTTTCATACTTTTTGGAGATACCTAAGCCCAAGACCCTAGACGACTAAGTTTACTGAAGCCGCGGTTATAGACTAGCAAGTGTTCTATGACAAGTTGTACTATTTTTGAACGCTTGGATTTTATTAATATTGTCCAGTTTTGTATTCTTTTGTACGTACTCTTTTGAGTTTCGTACTCTTTTGCTTCGTTCCTTTAAAACCTCGCTTTCTATCATCTAGCCGCTCTGGTTTAAATTCAGTTCTGGCAATCCAACAAGCATACGAACACAAGCTGACATTGACTTGTCATAACATTGTACTTGTATACCATTTTATACATGTTACAACAACTCTACTCTCTAGTCTAGAAGATACAAAATAAAACAAATCCCAAAAACAGATATTTTGTAATCTTCATGTTGAAGATAAAGACAAAACAGGCGGAGTTGATGATACTTCGTCTGTATTCCAAAAACATTATCAAACCAATATAAAATGACAAGCAAACTGTGATCTACATCTGTTGCGCCAGCCTGTCACAGCTTGTTTCATGCGCGAGTTTTCACTGTATTTTCTATTCCTAACGTTTTCATAACTTAGCAAATATTCCACGTACCTCTACAAATATATACTCACTGCTGTCGATCAGTTTAATCTCTCTTGGTACACAAATTGACGTTGTTTTTCGCTCGATAAATTGACGTTTCCGTATGCTCTTATGCTTGTTTGTCGAAGATATTAAAGCGCGACCGATTACTCATTGTTATTTCAGCGTCCTGTCTATCAACTTTTCTACGTTCTACTTTTGGATATAATTTTAGAATAATTAAAATGGAGTAATTAAATAAAGCATACACTATATACATTAAACTGGATTCTATGACTACATATTATAGTTTTAGACCCTGCTGACTGGGAAAGAGACAATACCACCTGAATTGATGAGTCATAGACATAGAATAAATGATCGAATCTTAAAGTCTAGTTTCCATATGGTCGTAAATATAAAAATAGAGTCATGCATGATCTTTCTCAACGGCCAGTTTATACCTTTAAACCACATATAAATCATACGTATATTCTCTAGTTATAATCACTCAGTTTTAAAATGTTGTATTTCGGCTGATGAGAAAGATCGTAACTCAATCTTTACGACCGTTACGACCATATGGAAACCAGACTTAAATCCTCGGTCAAACGAGGATGAGAGTTGATAAGAGTTGAGAAGCAAGAGTTTGCATGAGAGTTTTTTTCAACTCTCGTGCTCCGGTCAAACAAGAACAAGAGTTGCCGATGAGAGTTACCTGAATATTACCCCGAGCGGCGCGCGCGTATAGCGAAAACTCTCATCAAAATTAGAACCAGCTCAAAGTTGATGAGAGTAATTGGTGAGAGTCGATAAGAGTTGGCGGTCAAACGCGAGCGAGAGTTGCAACTCTTATCAACTCTCATCCCAATGAATCCTTCGAATGAATCATTGAATCAGAAGGCTTAATTAAGAATCGAATAAATCATTGAATCAGAAGGCTTAATTAAGAATCGAATGGATCATTGACGGATCAATCCTTGAATCTTAACTAACTGCATGAATCATCGAATCCTATAAAAGTTTGAATCAACGAATCTTGAAAATGAGAACATCGAGCCCTACTACTACATACAAGAATGAATCATTAAATCCTAAGAATGAATAATTGAATCCCAAGTTAATTTGAATCGCACAATCCAAGACCGAATCATTGCACATCTGAAATAAATCATTGAAGCCTTATATCAGCAAAGAGGCTGCATGCAGAGAGCCCTTTGCCGTGAAGTTAGGAACGATATATTTTAAAGAGAAACCGATTCGGCTCGAAAGTTAACTCCGAAATATCCCACTGAATTTTGTGTCTTGAGTCTACAAGATGTTTCTATAATCAGATTATTTCCCCCCTATATTCTTAATACTTTCTAATTGAAGTGGAAATATATATCAAGTTATAATTAGTGAAATATTTTGACAGTATGACAGTATATTGTGCCCTCCTGAAAGTTTAACTCCACAAAACCAAAAATTTTACAGTAATTTTAGAAAGATGTTTTTGTCAAAGCGTTGAAGAACATGCATGCATCAAAGAACATCTGGTGAAAATGACGGCAAACTATTTTTGTATATATTGTATGCGCGGGCTGAGTTTGCTGATAATATGACGCAATGTGAATCCTAAAAGCCTACGCCAATCTGATATAAGAAAAATGTGTTTTTTGTTTTTTTTAATTTAGTCCAGAGTAGCTTATGAGAAATTCTTATGAGATGATGTATATTGTATTTCGTTTGAAGAGCAATCGTAAGTTACTTTTTCGAAAAATACAAAAGCTTTTACAAAAATTGCTTTCCAGCAAAGTGATCGGCTTTCGAATTTCAAAAACAAAATCATTGTGTAGTCAATATTAAAGTAGTCTAGTTATACCTTTTGACCCACTTGACTGTAGACTAATATTACAGAGGTGTAAATGCAATCTGTGCGGGCGGTGCATTAAAAATATACTTGATTAATAAATACCCTGTTAACTTAAGTGCGTCTATTTTATGTAACGATACAAAGTTCTTTGTTAAAATTAAATGCGTTTTCGTCAAATGTTGGCGGCCAGCAGTTTCCGAAATGCGCGTCCGTTCTGTGTGTGTCCAAGCCGATATGCGCTTCGGTTTTCCCGATATCTTGATAGCATTTTTCATGCAGTTATATGCGCAGGTGCAAGGATAGTGACTTCGGTTATCTTCATGTTGTACTGCCCGTGTGATTCTATGTGAAATTTCACAGGAGAACAGGGAGGAAATTGCGATATCGTTCTCCAAAGTAATAAAAACAACATGTTATCTATAAGAACTGCGCGCTGTTGTTTTCACAGCGTGTTTTTATGAGATCCCTGACCTAATGTTCTTCGAAATTATTTTTATTATTTTACAGCACTAAAAAATTTCTTGAATTATTTGCGCACGATTAGATTTCACATGCGTAAAACTTGGCCTCTTGTACTGGACGCTCCTCACTAAACCACCATATAGGAACAACATTTAGAAGTTTAAATAGATAATATTGAAATTCACTGCGCATGCTCTAACTCACTGCGCATGCTCTAACTCTAACTCACTCGCTAAATTACACTCTTCCTGACAAAAAGCGTTAGTGGAATATAGCCTTCAAAATAAACGCATGTTTATTCCAAAAATGACATTCAATGTCTAACTCACCCCAGGGCATTAATTATAACCCCTGCCTATAAATTAACCCCGTATCTGTGCAACACAATGCTGTTATTCATTTAAAATTTCAAAGCGTAACTTTTGAATGTTCGCACATCACGATTCCGATTACACCCCTGAGAGCAAGTGTAGTGTGGGATTTTTCTCTAATACGAAGACATTTTAAATTGCAGGGAATATTCTAGTTTTCAGATACATTTAAATCGCTAAATCTCCATCAGACATTTTCAGTAACCGATTATAGCGTATAATATTATGTGCTTAGCTGATATAATAATTATATAGACTTTCGATCTTTACAATTGTGAATTGTGATATTATTTCCCCATAGCTGTCCCAACCCATCCTGTCAAATACCCAGAGAAAATCCACAACATTTCATGGAGAGTTTTTCTAACTTTTTCTTTTCACACGCGAATAGAATCGAAAGTTGAATCGAAACCTCAAAGTTGAAAGGCGCTTGCGATTCATGCGTCGCCGAATGGCTGCTTCATTAAGACATTCGTGTCATATATTGACAGATTATATCTAGTATATAAATCAGGCTTAAAGCGCTTCATTAATAGCACCAAATGGCAAATGTTAAACAATGATTAATACTTTTTTCAATTTCAAATTTTATTGAGGCAATTTTGCTAGTCGCGTATTTCAACGAAGGTGTTAGTTTAAATATTGCTTCCTACTTTTCGTCTGTTCTGGATTAGGACTAGAAAATCTTTTACGTTCATACTTCTATCAAAGAAACTTGCAGACTATAGCGTGTGAACCAGCTATATAGATGGCCATAATTAGAAAGATTATATTTCAAACGGCTCTTTTACTATTCGAATAAATATACTTTAGGATTGTTCATTAAACGTAGTAGTACATTTATCAAAATAGGATCAAAATTTAAAAGTCAAATCGTCCTAAAGTCCTTGGTACTTTAATGAACTGTCTTCGACACAACATCGTTATCAGATTTTTTAAATAATGCTTTCCCGATCGTATCGTAACGGAAAAGTGATAAATTCGTTGTCTATACGCGATGTCGGAATTAATGAGAAAAGATTTGAGAGTGATTCGCGCCTATTTTTAATAGCAATGCCAAAGATAATGGCACTAAATATCACTGCTCCTACGCAACCGGGTAAAACAACGCGCGCGTTAATCGTATGCAGCGTTGTGTATAAAACGGCATTTAAAATTTTGATTTTTCATTAACTGTTGTTTGTGCCGTGTGTAGATTAAGTGGTGCGGCCCGTTCCTATATAAAGTGCCTCCGCAAATCACCTGCGCACAGAAGTTAAGTATCGTCGACCAGGAAGACGCGAAATGCAGCATCTAAAATGGTTTATTTTAGCAGTTTTCGCTACTGTTGTAGCCGAGGGAAGGTATATTCGTCCTGTAAGGGAACTAAAGGTACGTTGGAGAATTTTGTTTGAAAATTAAAGCGCGCGTTTTTATCGGGAAAGGTTTTATATTAGCGTCTTAAGATTTTCATTCATTAGGAGTTTGCGTCCTTGATGAACACTTAACAATTGAGAGTGAGTACATTATAAGATTTGCGTGTATTATGCGATCAATTTTAACTGAAAAACGTTGTTATGAATGTTTGTGTCTTTTGCAAGTTTGCAATCAAGTTGTCTATATAATTTCCTAAAATGTGAACGTGGTTGATTATAACTTTGCCTCACACGGAAGACTTCAACTCACACGGAAGATTTTGCCTTTCAGTTTCCCTCCTGAGGTAACACTGGATCAGTAAAGTCAGTAAAGAAGGACCCTTATTGGATCTCTGAAGAAGAATAGTTTAAACTGATAATAGTGAAATATATCCTTGTTTTTCAGCCCCACCAACGCGTGTAATTCGTAGCCTGCTGATTTCAATAATGCTAGTCCAGACTTAATGCAATTTTTCATTTTAACTTTTTTTAACTAAAATTCAACAAATAGTATAAAATAAGATTTACCCCTTTTTGAAGTCAAAACATTCGCTCAGATGCAGTATATTTAAAACGGATCCGACTGTTTATTTGCAACAAATATATTAGCTCATCTCGATGATTTATGGAGTTTAATATATATGCTTGCTTTCTTAATTTATATTGCTTTGAAACTGTGAAGTTGTTTTTAATTCGGATTATTTTCATTTCAAATTAAAGTACGTTACAGTCTAACTTTCTGTCTATTACAGTTTCTTAGAGTTAATTATTTATTCTTTGATTCAGTTTAATTATTATTCATTTCACAAGTAATGATTTATGGCTGAAAAGAATATAAAACTGACAATGGCGAGACTCAAATCAATCAAAAATTATCGTTCACTTTAGAATTAAACTTATTCTGCATGTATATGTTTTAATTAATATGTTTCCTCTTCCACGAATTGTACTTTTCAAGATATCGACTTTTTTCCTTTGTCGGCATCTCTTTTGCTGACTGTGATAAGTGACGCCGACAAAAGAAAAAGTCGTTTCGCACGAACAGAATCGCCTAGTGGCATATAGCGTCATATCGCCATGATTGGAAAACGGGCTTTTGTTTTGGCATATATTGCCATGATTGACGATGCATATATTATTTCGACTACCGCTGAAGATATTGGATGTTTTTTATCACCTTTCGAGTTTTCATTAAAAGCAAGAACTACCATTTTACTAAGCAGCAGGCCGAGAAAGCACATTCTTTTCACAAAGACGCTATCTTTTTCTCTCTCTTGCCACACCCGGGGGGGGGGGGTTATCTATACTCCCACTTTTGGCCAGGGGTGGGTATTTATTTTTCAAGTGATATTTGAGGTTGGACAAAATTTTTTAAAACTTTTTAATGGTTAAATCAGCAAAATATCAACCAAGAAAAACGTTTCTCGCTTCAATAATTTAACAATTGTTTCTCGCTTCAATAATTTAACAATTGTTTCTCTAGGTTCCAAACTGGATAGATTTTAGAAAAGGAGAAACATCGGTAGATACACACATCCCCCCTGCAGCGCCTCTTTATGAAGTGTTTGCCAAACCAAAGAGAGATGACTTGGTGGAAAATGGAGATCTCGTAGAAGACAAACGTAACAAGAACAGACGAGTTGTGACGGTAAGTCGTGCGATTTATTGTACAAGTGAAACATGATATTCTTCAAGGCAGATTTACTACACATAGGCGTACCCCAAGGGCATCCCTTGAGGAATTTGCAATGTTCCTTGTCCGTTGTTGTAGTATTCCAATGCAGAGAAACTTCCTTTCAAATTTTTCCGACTTCCCGACTTCCTTTTGTTTATTTTATTTATTTATTTAGCTTTGCCAACTAGGGCAGGGTCACCACAACAGCATATGCCAATTACTGTGGGCCCTTTTTACCTAACCCACCCTGTCAACTTCCCGTGGGAGGAAACCGGAGCACCCGACTTTCGGCAGAGCGTTGACTTTTACTCTTTTCACATGAGGACTGGGTTCGAGTCGCACTGAGAAGGTACTTAGTGGGACTCGAACCTGCAGCCTCGGAGGTGGAAGGCAAGTGCGCTAACCGCTTGGCCACCGAAACCCCTTACTTCCCTGTTCTGTTCTGAGCGTTGTCATTGGTGGATTGTTTTTGTTAGCCAATTACAATGCACGCAACAGAACAGGAAGTTAGGAACTTGTAACAGGAAGTTAAGAACTTCTGACAGGAATGGAGGGAAATTTAAATGTGGTTAACGGCGGATGTATTACGCATGCTAAATCCGCCGAGGGGAGTCAGTGGTGTCATATCGATCAAAGGGAGGTTATTCGCGCCTTGTTACCGATTCATTCTGTCTTGCCTAGTTGCAGCAAGTTTAGCGCTTAGATATTTTATCAGTTGCTACATTCTTTTGCTTGCGTTGGCCTATGTCTCCGTCTAACCAGAAATAGTCGAGAATCGATATCTGGGCCCGTCTTTTTGGGCGTTGTTAGTTCGGAGCAGCCTAGCTGCGGAGTACGTCTATCGGCGCTACATCTAGCGCAACTAAAGGCCTGTTTAAACGGATCCAACATTGTTGGACCAACATCATCCAACAATGTTACTATAATAGATATGACTGCTTCTCTTTCAAATCTTTTTGGTTAGATAAGCTTTACTTAAACTCTAAACCTAGTCTTGACAAAAATATTTGAAAAAGAAGCCGTTTGAGCCATTATTTCAACAATGTTGGATGATGTTGGCCCAACAATGTTGGATCCGTTTAAACAGGGCTTAAGGCCCCGTTTACACTACACCGGATTGCTATCGGAGTGGGTGAAATTTTGTAAGTATCGAAAGGCTGTGAAGATTTTTAATCTCAGAGACCCAAATAAACATGCCAATTCTGTCAAACTAACAAGCATTTGCTACTAACCATTGCTCCATAACGGCAAAAGATGTCGTGACCAGCGAATCCGGTATAGTGTAAACAGGGCCTAAGACCACAGGCACAGTCTTTTCGTCGGGAACGAGTACGACGCCGGCATTGTCGATCGGAGATATTGTTACCAACGTAAGCCCTGGGCAAACATAGGGAAACATCAAATGTTTCTGAATTTGCTAAGAAACATTTTTGCTTCTCAGGAAGCAAATTTTGTTTCCGCAACAATTTTTCACGGGTGGGCAAACAGGGAAACATTTGGGGAAACATCGAGAATCACAAATGTTTCCACAACAATGTTTCCTAGTTTGCCCAGGGCTGTAGTTCACGTATTACAAGGTCAACTAACCAGCCTGGTGCAGAACGAATTATAAAGATATATTGCATTTATTCTTCGAATGACCCAAATATTACATATACAAAAAAAACATATTTGGGGTTAGGTACACTTTAAGAAACATGTGCTTGCAAACATTAGATAGAACTATGTAAATCATAAAGGAATAATTATTTTTTAGGTTTTCAACCCGTTAAGGATAGGTAGTTTTGCTAAGTTTAAAGATGAAATAAAGCGAGGATGTCGTCCACGTCCTGGATCAGCGTGGTGCACTGGAAAAAGAGAGATACTGGTAGATAAACTTATTTAGATCTTGCAGTATAACATATCATCAAAAATAGTCCACCAAAAATCTTTTATTCAACCGACTACACACGGGTAAAAATCTCACATCTTGCTAACAAGCCGTTAACAAGTTATGTTCGCACTGCTTGTCCCAAGTTGTCAACAACTTTGGAACAAGCAGTTAACAACTTGTAACAAGTTTGATGACATTATCAGACTTGTTGCAAGGTTGTTCCAACAAGTCCGATACAGTCATGAAATAACAATATTGTTACAACTTTGTGTCGTCAACCTTGTAATATTCTTGTTGTACCATGACTGTATCAGACTTGTTAGAACAACCTTGTAACAAGTCTGATAATGCCATCAAGCTTGTTGCAAGTTGTTAACAGCTTGTTCCAAACTTGTTCCAACTGGGAACAAGCACTGCGAAGACAACTTGTTGACAGCTTGTGAACAGATTTGTAACAACTTGTTTGCAGACCTGCAACAACTTGTGCGTTTTTACGTGTGAACACAGCTGCGGAACATTATAGCTCTTCAAAGTGATCAAACAAAAGCAACGGCCACAATCACTGCTACAGTCCTTCTTTGACGCAAGAGGCATCGAAACGTCGTTGTAATAAAATAAAATTAATATCGCTATCATTTGTTTCAAAGTTATTTTTAATTTGCCACCCAAAATGATGGAAGTCAACAAATGCGTTGTTGTGAGAGCCCAATATTTCAAATCTTGAACACTTTATCATTTTGAAGTTTTCTACTGACAGTTCTATCCAAGTACATAAAGTAAACTTTAGTTTACAGTAAGCGATTTTCCTTACTAGTCCAGTAATACAAAATGTCAGTTCTAAATCTCTAGGAAGATTTAGAACTGATAGAGCTGTCCAGCATATTTATTTTAGTTTAGTTTCTATTTTTATTTCACGGTTATAAAAATACCAAAACATGTTTTAAAGATAAATAGTAGGTATTTTTAATAGATATATGTCTGCTAAATATGTTATACTTCATTTTAATAATTTTTTATGTTTTTAGGAGGATAAAGAGACGGTGAACACAGACGAGATAACTGTAACACTCCCGGAAGAATTATCATTGCAGAATTGATTTCTAGAAACTTAGTATAATAAACATATTTCTTAGAACGATGTAGATCTTACATTGTAACTTAATGCGCATGCGCAAATACCGTTGTGTAGTTGTATAATATAATTTATTCACTAGAATTCACGTGTCCATTTGTTATCAACTACAGACATTTGCCTTTATCTGCCACTGATAACTACAAAAGGTCCTAAAACTGGCAGACAAACAGCCTAAATAGCAATTTGGAACTGACACCTTACCCCTCCAATAAATTGTTTAATATTTCTCTTAACCGTCAGAGTTCCATACTTCACACAAGGTTGCGTTTAGGGCACTGCCAGCTCAACTTTTATCTATATAAAATTGATTGCAAACCTTCTCCTTTTTGTGACTACTGTTGGGGAAAATCACAAACCATTACTCATTTTTCCCTTTATTGTACTCAATACGCCGTTCAGCGCGCTCTTCTCTTTGCCTCAACTGCAAGGTTGTTCAATGACGCATGGTTCAGGTTTTCAGACAAACAGAAAGTTCAAATATTTCTGCATGGTTCTGACTTACTTAGCTATGACGAAAACGTAATATTATTTAGAAATGTTCAATTATTTATACTCAATTCTAATCGATTCTCTTAAAGATTAAAGATTAATTGACGATGCTTTTCTTTTCTTTCTATTTCATTCTATATCTATTTATCTCTTTCTTACTTTACTAAATTTCAAAAATATTGTAAATGTTTACACATAATCTCCCACGATGAGCTATGAGCTCTTGGAGAAAATGTGTCTAAATAAATATGTTTATATAAAAAAAAAAAAAAAAAAATGGTAGAGAAATTGTCCAGTATTTTCTTCACAAACGTTAGTTCAATTTCCGAAATACTGTACATTTTATCCATCTTCTCAAAAAAATTTAAAAAATTCCACGACTGTCGAACGCCATTTTCTTTCAGTGAATTTTGCGAACTCAATGCAGGCCTTAAAATATCTTTTACAGGGTTGTCTGACAAAATGTCCGATGACTTTGAATTTCGTTCGGGCATACTGTATATGTACTGTATGATGATGTCCGATGACCTTCAGTCCAGTTTGACTCGGAAATAAGTCTGAATGACACAAGCTAATATCAGCACAATGTATTAATTCGGAACGGTAAATTTTGTGAAGATATCAAAAAATTTGTGTCATTCATACTTATTTCCAAGTCAAAATGATCTTGCTTGCCAATAGCAGCAGTAAGACATCGATAACTTAAACCCGATTTCACGCACTTCATCGTTTCACTCGCCGCTCCGCGCTCCATTACATTAAAACAACATTTCCGGTTCACCTTTTACGCGTACATCACTTTGATTATCCATTTAACGTACGAGGTCTAGTCCTGGACTAGGGTACATTTTGATCAACGTCGGACAATTTCACGAATGGGTCGGACAATGTCCGTGACCGACCGATATTTTAGGGCCTGCAATCTCTCTAAAATTTCGAAGAGAGTTAAACAAGGAAATATTCCAAGAAACATCAGAATTATCAAATGTTTCCGCAGAAACCCTTCCTAGCTTATCCAAGAGCAAGGTTGACGAATATATCGCAAAAGGCTGTTGGCAGCAAGCTAAAATCTTCTAGTGTAAGATACAAATCAAGGAAAAGCTCTTTACACTATATTTACTAGAAGACAATTTCGCAAAATACAAGATGAAACACACTTCGAAGATGGAACACACTTCGTCATTCCAGACGAAGGGCCTTCGCTCGAAACGTCAAAATTCTCCTTATATTTTGCAGGTACACACGTAAAATTCTCACAACTTGTCAACAAGATGTATTCGCAACAAGGTTGTCGCTCACAACTTGTTGACAAATTGTTGATCGAATGACAAGACGATAACAAGTTGTTGGAACAACTTGTAACAAGTCTGTTGAGCTCAACAACTTTGTAGCAAGTTGTCAACAAGCTGTTGACAACTTGTCATGCAAGCTGGGAACAAGCAGTGTGAACACATCCTGTTGTTGGAACAGCATTGCTACCAGACTGTTGCAGGTTTGTTGCAATTGTGCTTTTTACGTGTGTAGTTACATCCCTACCAATGAAAGCTTGTTCACTTCGAATATTAGCATCTTGTGAACTCAGGATTCAAGCTATCATTTCGTATATGCTGATTTAATAAAAACTTGAATGGGTTACTATACTTGATATAAACTAAATTTTAACTATAGCATAATAAACTAAGTATCTGACCGTACATTGATGCGGTGTTATTTACCCAGAGCAGTAGATTGTTCAGTAACGGTAATGGTCTGGCTTGTATGGTCCTTCGGGAGGCATGCAAAGATATTTGCTCTGTGTTTCTGTCAGTTTTGTGAGTTTCACATCAATCTGCCCCAAATGATGCAAGGCAACCTCCTCATCAAGCTGGAATAAAAAGGTTGAGTCAAAAAGATTGTTTGGTTTTGTGAAAAGCATTGAAATAACAAATATTAAGAATCTTCTGTGATAGGAAAGTGCCAAGAAAACTGAAATACAAAATCCACAAAGTCAAGATGAGAAATGAAGAGATCAGAAGATGTGGGGTAGTAAATATTGCAGATAAAAGATAAGGCGAGAGAAGCAAGGTAAGACAAGATGAAGAAGAGCTGGTCAGAGATATTATGGAATGAAGTGATCAGAAGATGTGGGGTGGTAGATATTGCAGAGAAGGTGAGGGAAGCAAGGTTGAGATGGTGTGGACAAGTAATATGAGAAGAGCTGGTCAGCGATATTATAGAATGAAGAGGTAAGATGTGGGGCGGCATGACATATGGCTGAGAACCATTGGTATAGACGCATAACAAGAAATATCATGGAATGAAGAGATCAGAAGATGTATGGTGGTAGACATTGCAGAGAAGGTGAGGGAAGCAAGGCTGAGATGGTATGGACAAGTAATAACAAGAGTAGCCTGCGTGCAGGCCCAAGGGAACTTGATAGTGGGCCTGCAACCATCGCCCGGTATTTTGAAATACGCCCCTTTTCATAACACGCCCCATTCGCGCGTCAATTGTCAAAAAAGAACCAATGACAGCACCCAAATATTAACAAACAAACTCGCATTAAAATGTTGCGGGGTTTTCTCTGCTTATTCAGAACACTAATAAACAATGTGTAAATGGCTGCGTTTTAACTCCAAAAAGCAAGCAACGCAGTCAGTAATTGCCAAATTTGCAAGTGCTCATTTTCAACTAAAATCGGAACAGGCAAATTAGGACGAATTTCAACAGAAAACCAGTCTCAAACTTCAAATCATGAGGGAAGTCGGGCGACCACATTAGGATTTATATTATGTGTGCTTCGCTGTCGCCATTGGCATTGTTATAAATAAATTGTCTCACTTATCAGATCGTGTGTGCAATTCTTGTTGGCGGCGGAAAGTACGAAATTTATTTCATTTGGTAAAGAACTCTACAAAAGAAGAGAGCGTTCCGAGTCCAGATCGTTTCGTTTCAAACGGCAATTTAATACCGCCTTCTGTTTCGCTCTCTCTGCGAAGCCTTGTAAATCGCGAAGTGTTTCGAATAGGCTTACAGTTCTTACATGCAACTACATCTCAACATCAACCAAAAGATAATTTTCTTGAGGAAGTGAGAACACATAACGTATCAACTGAAGTCTGTTTGAAATTAATAAAACTCAAGTAAAGGTTACTATAGTTTACCCCAGTCGTAATGTTGCTATTCCAACAACTCACGACAAGCAATCCCCATTGGCATAACGGCAAAAACATGTCTTCCTTCAAGTAAACAATAAACAGTCTGTTCTTGTTCCATTTGTAATCGAAAAAAGTGATCAATTTTCAAATTTTAAGCTTATCGAGAGCCTTTGTCTATGCCTTTGTGATGAATCACTGTTCCCTTGTGCCTGCACAATGGGCTAGGTTAATTAATTACCGATCGCCTCAGCTAGCCAATGGGAATTTAGCCGGCGGTTCGGCCGGCGAAAATCGAAAACATGGGGTGATGGTTGCAGGCCCACTATCAAGTTCCCTTGGGCCTGCACGCAGGCTATAACAAGAGATGAAGAAGAACTGGTCAGTGATAATTTATAGAATGAAGAAGTAAGATGTCGGGTGGTAGACATTGCAAAGATAAACATGGCTGAGATGGTATAGACACATAACAAGAGAGGAAGGAGATCAGAAGATGTATGGTGGTAGACACTGCAGAGAAGACATGGAATGAAGAGATCAGAGGATGTATGGCGGTAGACATTGCAGAGAAGGTGAGGGAAGCAATCTGAGATGGTATGGACTTGGATAAAAGAGGTAGGAGAGCTGGTCAATCAATGACATTATGGATTTGGAGATAAAGAAAAACACCTAGAGGACTGGGATTAGGACTGGGATTAGTGTTTGTTTGTTAACTTTTTGTTTGTTTGTTTGTCTGCATGTACATTTTGTTACTTGAATACAAACCTTCTTGGGCAGGACATGAACGCCAATGGCATATTTCTTAGGATTGGTCCAGAGATCAATTTGAGCAAGAACTTGATTTGTGAACGAGTTACTCATCACAAAACTAGGATGACCCATAGCACAGCCAAGGTTAACCAAACGACCTTCAGCAAGTAATATAATGTGACGACCATTGGGTAGTTCGTATCTATCAACCTACAAAAACATACATAATGATATCATGTATCATAAACCTGCAAGAGATGACAAGTTTATTCAGGAAAATGTTATCATGATATCCGACTGCTGCTTAGGAACGTTTTGCCCCCCCCCCCCAACCTTCAGCAGTCCTGTTCATACATGCACATGCAACTAATGGATATACCATACACCAGCTAGAATAAGAACTGAAAAGATCATATTTCACCTGTGGTTTGATGGTATCTTTCTTGCAATTATTGTTAAGCCAAGCCACATCAATTTCAATATCAAAATGTCCAATATTACAAACAATAGCATCCTCTCTCATTTGCGTGAAATGTTTCTCTGTGATGATGTCACGACATCCAGTAGCAGAGACAAAAATATGCGATTTGGGAGCTGCTTCTTCCATGGTTGTCACTTCATAACCTATGTATAATTATCATACCTAGGTGAGTATTAAGTGGAGACCTTTGAATAACATTAGAGACGTGCAGTTAACCAAAAGATTCAGTCGGTATGGTGTTTTTTTTTAGCAACCGAAAGTCGGCACCGGACATGCACAAAAGAACTAGTTTCGCGGTTCCCGATGTGTCACTGCTTTGTGTCAGAAAAATAACAAAATGTCTGTGCAAACAAAGACATTTCTTTTATCAGGAAATTATTAATATAGGGTTAACCTCACAATTCTTTCTTTTCAAGGTGCGAAGATTTACACTATTTGTAGTGATAATATTTAATACTTTGAATAAATTATGTATGTATGTATGTATGTGTGTATGTATATACGTATGTATGTATGTACCTTCCATAGCAGCTTGCAAAGCATTGATTGGATCAATCTCAGTAATCAATACCCTTGCACCAAATGCTCTGAGTGAACTAGCTGATCCCTTGCCAACATCACCGTACCCTGCCACGACACATGTCTTGCCTGCCAACATGATGTCAGTTGCACGTTTGATACCATCAACTAATGACTCTCGACAACCATAGAGATTATCAAACTTGCTCTTTGTTACAGAATCGTTCACATTGATTGCAGGAACTTTGAGGGAGCCATCTTTGAACATTTTGTAAAGATTGTGGACACCAGTGGTTGTTTCTTCGGAAATGCCAACAATTCCTGAAACATTTACAGTAGGAAACACAAAATGTCATACAAAATTAACAATCAGTTCCGAGTTGGTTTGGCTAAGATCTGGCACAAAGTCATGTTATATATTTTTTTAGTCCCATCCTGGTTATCCCTATGGGTTACATGCTTGGGAACAGAGATGTGCAAATACCTTCATTGGATATCAGAATATCTGTCCTAAATATAGGTATTTTAAATTTTACTGCTGGTATTACCAATATTGTACATTGTACTATATATAAGTTCATAAATTTTTAAAATTTTATAATATGTTATGAATTTCAATTATTAAATGTAACACAACTCAGTACCGGTAGCCCAAATGTATATCAATGTAAATTCATCCAAGCCTTGAAATAAATATTTTCAGCTGACAGACACTTTACCCAGCAACGTTTTCGATGCACCAGACAAAATTTCCGGACATTATGTTCCAGTTACAAAACCGATTTTCGACTTTTTCAGCCAGACAAATGTCCGATGTCCGGTGCTATTTCAAGGCTTGTTATGATGAGTTTTCGAAGTCCAATATTATAATTTGCAAATGAAATAGAATATCGAAGTGAAATAGAATATTGGTTATCAGCCAATATCGGCCCTTGAGTATTGGGTGCAGTGCAAGCACAAAATTGTGAATCTAAGCTTAAAATTCTTGATTTCCCCCCCCCCAAAAAATATATAAAGCCATATCTCATAAGCCAGCCTACTAATCTGCATCTATAGTAATTCATGACTGATGGCTCGTCACGTTGTGATTTCGCATGTTGCATGGAGACATTTTGCAGGCACATTTTCAAATAATTTTTTGCGGTCGCAGACACACAAAAAAGTTGACGACCGCTGCTGCTAACCTTTAAGATAATCAGCATGGCTATCATGTACGAGCTTGGTCAGGTCACCACCATCATCAAGGATCATGTTCAATGGTTTGCCATCAGGAAACACCAAGGTCTGTTCAATACACCACATATATTCCTCATCTGTTTCACCTTTCCATGCAAACACTCGGATGCCAGCCTTTGCCATAGCAGCTGCAGCATGATCTTGAGTGGAGAAAATGTTACAGGAAGACCATTGAACCTGCGGAGGAGATAAATGTTGATCAATGTTTTTTTGGCTATGGGTTGATTGCTTAACAGAAGAATTAATGTTCAACCCCTTAAGTGGCAATGCTGGACGATGCACCCTACTTTATTGTTTCATTCTGTGAAACGGCAGACAATTTTACTCAGGGCTGCAAATTACTGTCGGACATCGGACAATGTCCGACTAAATTTGGCAAATGTCCGAGCAAAAGTAATTTTGATCGGACATTGATCAGATCACAAAAAAAATTGTCACATTATACATTTTTTTGCTGTGATAAAATCCGATTGCAAATTCACTCAATTGTCATTTTGCAATAAAATTTACGGGGCGTTCTAGCATTAAATTTTACTTAACTATACATACTGGTCTTGTGACTTATATGTATATCTTGTGACGTATATATATGTCCGACCAAATTTAGTGATGTTGGTTTTTGTCCGACCAAATTCAAGTTATGTCCGACCAAAATTAAAAGTGATCGGACAAATGTCCTGTCAAGTCAAATATTTATTTGCAGCCCTGTTTACTCGTCAGGGGGAGAGTGCTGCCACTCAATGGGTCAATTGTTTCTAATGTCATTTCTAGGCTGGTTGAAACTTTGTTGGTATAGATGGGCAACAAACCATTTATCCCAAACAAATACATGTTCACAATTGTTGGGTTAAACACTAGCTTGGCCTGAATCAACTGTAAATTTGTAATTTTACAGCGACAGGACAAAGCCTTCTTACATTAACTGGTACCTCACCTCAGCTCCCAGTTCAATGAGGGTTTCCATGAGTACAGCAGTTTGAATAGTCATGTGTAGACAGCCGGCAATTTTCGCTCCTTTCAAGGGCTTGGTTGGTCCATACTTCTTTCGCATCATCATGAGGCCAGGCATTTCGTTCTCAGCCAAGTTTATTTCTTTTCTTCCCCATTCTGCCAGGCTGATATCAGCTAGGAAAAATGCAAATTTTTGGGTATCAATTGCAGACCCTGCATTCTGAGCTGCAAGGCTTTTGCTCCACCCGATTGGCATGCCCACAAAATTAGTTAATGGTTTGGAAAAAAATTATGAATTTTTCTGAGTTAATTTTTCTGGGTTAATAAGAAATGGGGGTACAGGAAAAAATTAAGTTGTCATGCTCTATGGCTTAATAGGAAATGGGATGCAAGGGGGAGAAATCTACAGGAAAGAGCACACTACTGTTGGACTTTGGTTTATGATGATTTGTAAGCAAGTTGTACAAATGTACAATTAATACAAGCCATACTCGTACAAAATTTTGCTACATTATTTAAATGTTGCACCATGATATTGTTCCTAGAATTAAAATTCTTGCCACGTGAAATTATCAGCAAAAATATCACTTATATCAGCAAATATCACAATACATATTTTTAAGTACACGTGCTTTTATAAGCAAATACGAAACTCAAACACAAATATATTTTGTAAACTACAACATTCGTAAACACACATTGCACAAAATACACCTCGAACTAGCTTTGATTATAATATTTCGAAATTTTGCGCATTACATCAGCTATTCCGACTAAATAAATAGCACTACAAAGGAACCCCTACATCCCGCCAAAATAGACATTTCAGAACTCACAGAATCATTACTTACCAACTTTATAGTTTGATTCAGACATATTGCAGATAATCAAGGAGTGGAGCTGACCAAAAATCGGTGGAAAATTGCAGATAACTGTTGGCAAAGGCGTCCAAATCCAAAGGATGGATCGAACCAGATCACCCGGTTATAAAATCGACAGATTAGAAATCGAAGCATTTGATTGGCTGACAAGCTTCACCATTGATTGCACGCATTTTGTTACAAAGATTGTGCAATAATGACGTCATCGCAGTAACGCAATTTAATACATTTCTCTATCATGGTCAAGGTTAGTAAAATTCACTGAATTTTCAAATCTTGGAAAACGCATGAAAAGACGATTCATCAATTCAGCTAATAAATATTTATGCCCGTTGCAACCCAGACTTGCTACAAGTTAATGGAAAGCGCCCTATGAACATATTCTGACAATGCGAACAATGGTCTAGTCATGCAATTGCGAAACCAATTTGCAAAACCAGTTGTCTTTCTTTCATTAAATTAAGACTAGGTACGTTTGGTGTACATGTATCTGCGCATGACACTATTTTGTAAAGAAAAAGAAAATTCGTTGTCAAGGATAATTTTCAATAATTTGGGGAAATAAATGACCCATTGAAATTTTGGCGAAGATCTGCAAAAAACTCCAATAATGTTGGGGGCAATTTATAAACATTGAAAAACATTTCATTATCTTAATATATTCCATAATTACAGTTAAAAGTCAATTAGTAAAGTTACTGTGCTGAGTGGTTATATTACTACCTGAAATAAACAAGCAGAAACTCGACGTTTCGAGCGAAGGCCCTTCGTCAAGAGTTTCTACTAACTCTTGACGAAGGGCCGGGCCTTCACTCGAAACGTCGAGTTTCTGCTTGTTTATTTCAGGTAGTAATATAACCACTCAGCACAGCAATTCCACATTGGTTCTACCTACACTGGTACAGACAGTTTTAATTAGTAAAGTTGTCGTTTCACTCAACAACTAAATAGTTTAACTACCAGTTTCACTGTAAAAAAATCGTGTTTGTAGGGTCATCCATTCCGGCTTGTGCCTATATAGTGCTTATATAATTCTTACAGGATAAATTAAAGCACTCTAAATAAATAATTAGTGCTGACTATAATTAATCTTGTCACTCCTTCTTTCATAAATCCCGTTTTATTCATCCGGGGCTGGTTGTTCAAAGCTGGAGTTAGCGCTAACGCTGGGTTAAAATTTTGGTTTGTTTATTTCCGCATATGTCTGTCTATTTCAAAGCTTCAAAAAATAACTTCCGTTGATCCAGACAAACTGAATATTCCATGTTTATACCAAGGCCGGATTTTGGTGGAAATAGTGGGGGAAGTGGAAAAAATTTAGGGGAGGTGCAGCGGTCTAGCTCACGATCCCCATGGGAAGTTAGGGGTCAGAACGGGGCAAAGTCAACGACGTGATGTATGTAGTGTACATATGTATCAGTGTATTGATGAATTATGACTGTACAACTCATTACAACTGATTACAATTACTACAAAAATTCTTTCAAAATATTGCATTAAAAGGATGCTTGACACAGATCGCGAGATGAATGGCTATCATTGCTTCGATTTTACAGACAAACTTTCTTTCGAAGTGTAGACCTAAGCAACCAAAAAATGTCAAATTTTCACTTTGACCTATTATTGAAACTTTCCCAAGGGGATGTGCATGACTTTTCAGGGGAGGTGCAAAAATTCTCAGGGGAGGTGCAAAATTATCTCAGGGGGGGTGCGCACCTCCACACACCTCCCCTCAAAATCCGACCATGGTTTATAAAGTGGCTGTTGGGAAGATTGCTTCCAAGATATTGTTAACCCAGGGTTAAGCTGACTGGCTTTTGACCGACCCCTGCAGTTCAATGCAGTTTACAACCGACCCCTGCAGTTCAATGCAGTGCATATTCACAGAGAGTTGTATACTTCAACTATCCTTCTTGCGTTACTGATAATCTCAGGTAAAACTTGTATCACCATTAGTAATTAACCTTTCACAATTTCCATTTTCAGAATGTTCGGCCACCGCCTCAACTCGACTCTTATTGCTGGAATTTCGTAATTTTCCCAACCGAATCACTTGTCCATTGCGGCCATTCGCAGTACTTGGCTTCTTCGGCAGCAAAACGATTGAACCCTTGCCTCGGATTTTCATCCAGCCAAAATAATTTAGCAAACCAACAATGGGGATAAATGCAATTGAGGATAACATGAGGAAGACAGCCAGGACGACTAGCCATGGAGGATACGGCTGCTTTACAGTTTCACCCTGGTAATAAAGGAATAGATATTTAGACTGTTGGACTAACAATGCCGGTTTTCATTTTGAATAAAATCAAACATCATCCAAAATTTTTCAACATCAGCATTACCAAACGTAATGCCTAAACAGACCCGACAATGTTCGGTTGGATGAAGTTGGAACATGTTAAACTGCTTTGGACATGCCATAGCTGTTTTTTAAAAAACTAACTTTATGTATAATAGATATGTTCTATCAGTTCAAAAACTGTTCTCCCAAGAGGTCCAGTAAGGACCAAACTTGTCCTGCAGTATTACTACAGGAGGAAACCTAAACACTAATTGTATTCATACTGGATGGTTCTAGACTATCAGTTTCAAATATGGTTTCAAACTGCATGGTATCAATAGAGATCCAGTAAGAACAAATCCCTTATTGGCCCAGTGTTACTACAGGAGGAAACCTAAGCTAAAACAAAACTATCAGTATTTATCTTCCATTTCTAAATTGTTCTTCCTATTAAAGGAACATTCCTTATTGGTCCAGTTTTACTAACGAAGAAACCAGAGCAAACCTGCTGAATGAGACAAAATATTATAATCAAACAATCGTATGTTAAGGAATCAAACCCATGCAGTCACTGAGGTGAAATTTATGCACTACCAGAGAAATAGTTTGGACCAAACAGTATAAAAGATTTCTGACCTTAAGTTTATCCCAGACTAAGTAAACTGGCGGGTTCTTCGCCATGTTTCGAACACTCATAATAAGGATAATTAAGATAGAAATTGGCGAGATAAATTTCCAACACCATTTCCAAATGAACCTTGGAGGTTTGGTCGTCATATATGCGATGTCATCGCTAAATCTAGAAATATAAGACAACGTTGTTAAAACCCAAATCTCAAACTCATTAATAATTCACGAGTAAATTAGCCAACCATATTGCTTTATTTTGTTCACATGATAATATACTGGATACCTGGTAAAGTATATTGATCCAGTCCTAGGACTGGATCAAAATTAATTAAGTAGTGATATTTATTCGTATGAGAATGTCATTTCAAATCCTCAAATTCGGATTGGATTTCCAGTCCTCGCGTTTTAATCGGTTTTCACTTGTTTCCAACCATCAAACTGACGTTACGTCATTTGATCAATTTCTAAAGTTGTTTCTTTTTGGATTTTTTTCATTAATTTGGTTAGGGTTAGAGTTAGGGTTGCGGTTAGGGTTAGAGCTTAGAGTAGGGGTGGGGTTTGGGTTAGTTACATCGCCATTTAACACCTCTTCCATTTTCCGAAAATGCCGTCATGTCAGTTTGGTAGATGGAAACAAGTGCTGACCGTTTTAATCAAGTCCTCGGCTTCGCCTCGGGCTTGATCAAATTACGCGGACTTGAAATCTAGTCCAGTCCTCATAGTCAGATTTGAAATATTACATCACAAGTTTCGATAACTCGCTTGCCCAGTCACTAATGTTCCAGTTTACCGACGAAATACAAAATCCATGCCATCCAATCACGATCCAGTGATTCGAAACGTTCTATTGTCTTTTCATTGCTTTGGGAATCTCACTGTTCTCCATGCCATCAAGTCACTCATTGTTTTGACATATTCGTCACGTAATACCGTACACATAATCTACTACTTAGGCCCCAGTTACACGATAACGGATTCGTATCAGAGCGACATCAAATTTTAGAATTTCAAGGGGAGTTTAGTACTCAAAATTATGATAATATAACAGAATTAGTCAAAAACTTCAAATAGGAAAAGTTGTAAGAGAATCCGATAAGAATCCGGTATCGAGTAACTGGGCTTAAGTTACCTTTGTTCCATTCCATTCTATTCTATTCTAGAACATGCGAGTTATCCGTAAACTGGGTGGCAGTTCCAGATGACACACATGCCTAGTTCGTAGCACTGTTCTGATAATGTAAGCATAGAATAGAGCGTTTGCACATGACGTCACAGCCGCCACGTTGGTGTTCCAATTCAAACGAATTTTAATTAGACTCTTTTGTCTGGAACACCAACATGGTCGCCATGGCTTTTCTTGAGTTGGTCTCTGGGGAATGAGTGCATGCAAACGCTCTATAGAACATAGGTAACCATTAGGTTTTCTATTATGGAAACAAAAATGAACCAGCAATATAGATTTTACCTTTCTATTCCATAGAGATACGAAATAGCCAGAACTTCAACCAATCCTATCACCAACAGTGGAATACCAGAGCAATGACTGTCAATAAACTGCAGCCAATACTCTCCTGATGACAACACTGTGGTAGCACCGAGTAGAAAACTAACAAGGCAAATTATACCTAGCGAATGAACAAATAATTTCTGGTCAGCAAAATGATATTTGGTTGGGTAAGTTCAGTTGAGGAAAAGAAAGATTTGGAGGTGTCTGAAACTTACCAGACAGCACTTCTTTGCGCAAATTAGGAAAAATTTTCATGTCCATAATAGGAGTGACGACTCCTTCCAACATTCCAAATTCAGTATCAATTCCGACAGTCACCAGCATGAAGAAAAACATGATTGCCCAGAGCGTTGGGAGGGGAAGTTTGTTTATCGTTTCAGTGAACACAAGAAACGCCAGAGCACGTCCTGGAGAAACCTGGAATAACAGAAGAGTATTCCAAACCAAACTAAACGAACTTTATCTATACTGGACAGCTTTATCAGTTCTATAAACTGTTCTCTTCCTAGAGATCCAGTAAGAGTCATCTTTTGTTGCTCCAGTATTACTGCAGACGGAAACCTACACTGAACTTTTTTATACTGGATAGTTCTATCAGTTCTAAATTGCTCTCTCTCAATAAAGATTTAGGAAGGGTCGTCGCTTATCGATTCAGTATTACCACAAGAGAAAACGTAACTAACTATATTTGTACTGGATAGCCCTATCAGTTCTGAACTGTTCTTCCTTACAAGACCAGTCCGTATCCTTAACTTTATTTAGGTTGCACATAATGAAACCTAAATTAAACCAACTTTATTCATACTGGATAGTTCTTTTAGTTCTAATATATCTTCCTAGAGGTCATTGCAATCTTAAAGGTTTTTCCTTATTGATCCAGTACTAACTTTATCCTACAGATAGCTCTAATAATTCAAAAACGTTCTTTATACATGCAGGTTAAGTAAAAAAACTATTATTGGTCCAGTGTTACTGCAGGACGAAACCGAAATACTTAGACAAAACTGCGATGTTTAGCAGAGTCAAACTGAAGGTACTCTTCTCACATGAGAATGAGGCGAAACACAGACAGCTCCATATGCAAACAGATGCAGGAATCAATCACTGAGATATGCCTTACGCAACCGAAATACTTAGACAAAACTGCGATGTTTAGCAGAGTCAAACTGAAAGTACTCTTCTCACATGAGAATGCATGAGGCGAAACACAGACAGCTCCATATGCAAACAACTGCAGGAATCAATCACTGAGATATGCCTTACGCATACCCATAATCAATCACTGAGATATGCCTTACGCCAAGCGACGAAAAACGTCTGCGAGCAGGCTACTGGACACTTACCTGGCTGAGGAACTCACTTTTGTCACACTGTCGCAATGTTACATTCATTGCAAGAGATACATTATTTAAAACACTATAAAATGACTGATAAGCCTCTTCGCTAGGTAGGTGATAGTCCATAGTCAATTGATCATTGTGAACCCATTTAGTTCCATTCAATAAAGCTATATAAAAAGATGGATGGTTAAAACAGAGCAGTAAAGATTAAAATATTCGTAAATAAAAATATTATAGTGAGCTGCACGTGACGTTTTTGTCAACAAGGACATCACCTGAAAATTGGTATAACTAATTTTGACGGCATTTTGCATCATAGCGCTCGCGTAAGGAAGCAAAAACTTTAAAAATCTTACGTTTTGTCATATGTGTTGAAGATTACAACAAATTACTGACACAGTTTTTAATCCAGTAACCTCTCGGCAATCTGACGTCCTTGTTGACAAAAAACATCGCTTGCTTAAGCTCGCTGATATTAATTTGAAGGATTGGAAAAAATAGGTCACATCTGAAAATCTTTGTGTTTCCTTAAATCTTTCCCGGACAATGTTTCCAGGTTTGCCCACCTTCGGGAAATATGGCTAGGAAACAATGTTTCCTGGTTTGTCCACCTTTGGGGAACATGGCTAGGAAACAATGTTTCCTGGTTTGCCCACCTTCGGGAAACATGGCTAGGAAACAATGTTTCCTGGTTTGCCCACCTTCGGGAAACATGGCTAGGAAACGATGTTAATTCCTGGTTTATTCACCTTTGCGAAACATGGCTAAGAAACAGTGTTTCCTGGTCATGGTTTGTCCACCTTTGGGAAACATGGCTAAGAAACAGTGTTTCCTGGCCATGGTTTGTCCACCTTTGGGAAACATAGCTTGGAAACAATGTCAGGTTTGTCTACTTTAGTTAAATATGGCTAGGAAACAATATTTCCTCAATAATCTTTCCTGAGCCTAACGGTTAATTAACGGTTACCTATTCTTTCTTGAAGCTGTTTTCCAAGACATTCCTCCATTTTTTCTTCAGCTTGAAACCCGATAAAACAAAACACGACAACACTCGCGTAGATCGACACTCCACAGTTGACAAGACATACATGAATCGCATCTCGATTACATTCGCTCTTTATCGGATTATAACTTGCAAATGCAATAAGAGAGCCGTAAGCCACACCCAGAGAGTAGAATATCTGAGTAGCTGCGTCCATCCATACCAATGGGTCTTTTAGTTTGTCAAACTGTGAATAAAGATTTTTGTAAAGTTACAGCTCTGGGGCTGGCCTGGTTGTTCGAAAGCAGACCACCCAAGGTTAGCAGACCACCCAAGCAGCTAACCCAAGGTTAACCTAAAATCAAAGCAAACTTCCCAATTACAGCTGACTCACAGGCACAGCTTGTTTATAAATTTGGAAATATTTCTTTAGAAATCTTGTCTCGATCAGTAGGAGTTTCTTTGCTGAAGTTTTACAACAAAAAGATGTGCAGAAATACATGAACTAAAACAGCATGTTAAATTGATGTTTGTGATGTTACTCTGAGTGCATGTGCATCCACCCCGGGCAAGCTGACAAGTTAGCATGACCACGGTGGGAATCGAACCCGCGACCTTTGGGATACTAATCCAATGCTCTGCCAACTGAGCTACGTGATCAAGTCGGTTCGAGTTGATGATATTTCGGAACTGAGTCTAGTTCTTTCGATATCAGTGTATTCTATGATATGATTATTAACTCCAACACACACAAAATAATCATATCATAGATCATATTCACCTGAGTACTTAACTCCAACACACACAAAATAATCATAGCATGTTAAATTGTTACCGATCGAATTAGGGCTAACTTCGAAATGTAATCCAGCTTCGAAATTTCGAATAACCTATCCCTGTGATGTTAGTGATACAGTGGTGAGTGTACGTGCCTTTCTCTGTGGTCGGGTTCTGATTTTTGCAATAAGCAGTTGTCTGATTATAATTTCACCTCAATTACATTTGAGAAGAATGCTCCAGTTTGACTCTACCCAAAACCACAGGCTATCGTCGGGAACACAGGCTTTCCTTCTTCATATAATAGGGAGCTTAAGATACACCAAATCTACGACGCGGACGTGACAAGAAACTGTCGCTATTATTACAGTTTCACTTCACGGGTAAAAACTATGGATTGTTGTTGGTAAACAAAGCCAGGGACACGAGAAAAACAAAGTAAAACTAGTTTCCAATGGACCATTTGCATTATAGACTAAATTTTGATCTAGACAAAAATTTCATCACAGCTTGAAAGAGCATCACAAAATTAGTAATATTCCGAAGTTTCGTTGCGAAATGTTGTAAAATGCGGATAATATATATAGCCTTACGAAATTTGCAATTTTCAGTCATTTTGTATTACAAGCGGGATCGGAAATTGATGCCCCAACACCCGATTGGGCTGTCAATTTCCCGCGTGCGTAATACAAAATGACTGAAAAACGGCAAACTTCGCAAGGCTATATTATCCGCATTTTACAACATTTCGCAACGAAACTTTGGAATATTACTAATTCTGTGATGCTCTTTCAAGCTGTGATGAAATTTTTGTCTAGATCAAAATTTAGTCTATAATGCAAATGGTCCATTATTACCGAATTGTCGCGTCTGCGTCGGAGATTTGGTGCATCTAAAGCTCCCTAGTAAGACGTGCACAAAGCGAGATGACGCTTGCTGGACCTCTAGGGAGAACAGTTCAGAACTGATAGAGCAATCCGGCACAAATACAGTTAGTCTACACGTATACATTTGAAGTGAATTATCATAATACCTGTGGTATAAAAAGTAGTGCCAGTCCTTCTTGATAACCATTTAGATGCACGCCACGGAAAAATAAAATTATGAGCAAAACAAGCGGAGTAGTAGCCGTGAAATACACTATCTGAAAAGTGAAAAAAGTGGATGTAAGATAGAAAGTCTGCCATTCTTTGGTTCAGTGTCTATTTGGATAACGTTAGATAAGCTCAATGTATGAGGGCCACCCCCTAGACGCGTGAAAGGCATTGACTTTGCTAAAGTTGTTAATGGGTTAATTCGTTAAAATAGAGTTCATTGATTAATTGAATATTGATTCTTCACATCGATTGATTAAATTATTGATTGATTAAATAATCGTCGATGAAACTACCTTTCCGGTAACTTTAATTCCCTTCATCATACATAACCAAACCACAAACCATGTGCAACCAAGACATATAAACATCTTCCAGTTTATACCAACGCTGTCCTCAATGCCCGTAGACGTATCCAGAACTGTCCGATACCAAAAATATGTGGTCGGGTTGGACACATTACACTCGGGAACACTTCGGTGCACGGTCGTGTTTGCGAGTTGGACAACTTCGGTGGGACACGACGTCCACGGTAAGGGGTCTTGGAACGAGTTTACAAAATAGAACACACACCAAGCTATGATGACGTTGTAATACAGGGAGACCAAGAAACATACAGCCACACTTGAAAAGCCGACACCGCCAAGATATGGGCTGATTTCGTTCCAGACTCCGATAGAGCCTTTACGCATGCGCTGTCCGAGGCATAATTCTAGATAGTATAGCGGGATTCCCACAATTGCCAGCATGAGAAAGTAAGGAATGAGGAACGATGCTGAAAAATAAATAAAAAGTTCGCGAGGTAATATTTCAAATCCGACTATGACTATGAGGACTGGACTAGATTTCATGCAAGTCCGCGCAATGGACCATTTGCGTTATAGACTAAATTTTGATCTAGACAAAAATTTCATCACAGCTTGAAAGAGCATCACAAAATTAGTAATATTCCAAAGTTTCGTTGCGAAATGTTGTAAACTGCGGATAATATAGCCTTGCGAAGTTTGCCGTTTTTCAGTCATTTTGTATTACGCACGGGAAATTGACAGCCCAATCGGGTGTTGGTGCATCAATTTCCCGTTTGTAATACAAAATGACTGAAAATTGCAAATTTCGCAAGGCTATATTATCCGCATTTTACAACATTTCGCAACGAAACTTTGGAATATTACTAATTTTGTGATGCTCTTTCAAGCTGTGATGAAATTTTTGTCTAGACCAAAATTTAGTCTATAATGCAAATGGTCCATTCGATCACGTCCGAGGTGAAACTGAGGACTGGATCAAAATGCGAGGACTTGAAATCTAGTCCAGTCCGAATTGGAGGATCCGAAATGACATCTCACTATACGAATAAATCACTACTTAAAGTGAGGTGAATTAATTTTGATCCTGTCCAAGGACTGGATTAATTTAGATCCAGTCCTAGAACTGGATCAATATACTTCACTAGATATCCAGTATAACTATTAAACTATAGAACTACGAATAAGGACTTCACAATCAATAAAGAGGTACTTTAACTTATCAATACTAAAGTTCAATCTGGATTATGCCAATCAACGGACAATTGCAGAAAGGTTGAAAGAATCGCTTTCCGATGGATAGAACTTTCGTAGAACTAGAAGAACTTTCTTTGCTTTTCTTCATCCAAATTTAGCAGACGGATTTTCCTGTCCCGGCAAAGCCCGGGATCATGGGAACTCTCAGTTAAAACCCTCACCTCCTCCATTTTTATGACATAGATATGGGAACCGCCAAACATTTCCGAGGCCAACGGTATAACCAACCAAAATTAAAACAAATTCTGCACGATTGTTCCACTTCTCTCTCCCGCCGACGGTCGTGAGTCGTTCTCGAGTGAGATTCTGGGATTGACGGCGTCCGTTGCTTTGTTCACCGACTAATACTGTGGAAAAAGAGGATAAATTACTCATTAGAAAAACACATTTTCCTTCGGCAGTGACACTAGACCAATGGATGCTTCCAGTTATAGACGAAATTTTGATCTGGACAAGAAGAACGAAACCATTACCATAGCTGGAAAGAGCGTCTTAAAATGAGTAAAATTGCAAAGTTTCGTTGTAAAATAAGAAAAATCTATAGCCCTGTGAAGCTCGAAAATTTAGTATATATTTGCATTACGCGCGGGAAACTGAATAACGGCATTTTGCAGCCGAAAGTAGTTATTTTTACCGCGCGTAATACAAATATATACAAAATTTGCGAACTTCACAGGGCTATATTTTCTTCATTTTACAACATTTATCAACCAATCTTTGCAGTTTTAGTCATTCTAAGACGCTCTTTCTGGCTGTGTTGGATTTTGTTCGTCTTGGCCTTGATCAAAATTTAGTCTATAGCTGGATGGCCCTTAAGCCAGGTTTCCATATGGTCGTAACGGTCGTAAAGATGTTCTCAACGGTCAGATTATAATAGTTTTTACCTGTAAACCACATATAAATCATACGTATTCTCTATTTACAATCACTCTGCCATTTTCAGTTCTAAACTGTTGTATGTCTGCTGTTGAGAAAGATCGTGACGCAATATTTACGACCGTATGGAAAACAGGTTTAACTGAATCCCCAAGGAGAACAGTTAAGAAATTGATACAGTTATCCAGGATAACTAAAGTTAGCTTAGTTGATGATGGTTACTCTTGTAACAAGACTGGACCGACAGCAAACGGCCATCACTGGACATCTTAGAAGAACAGATTAGAACAGTTATCCATGCAGTACGAATAGTTAGTTTAGTTCAGATTTTCTCTTGTAGTAACACATGGGATCAATAAGGAATGACACTTACTGCATGGACCTCTAGAGAGAACAGTTTAGAACTGATGGATCTATTCAGTAGACTATAAGTTAGCTCAGTTTATAGTTCCTCCTGTAACAAGCTGGACCGATAGTACTGAAATGGCCCTTTCTAAAGAGAACATTTCAGAAATGACAGAGCTATGCGGTCATACTATCGTTGAAGGACTTTAGTAGATGGAAATCAATAAATCATCGAGTGGAAATATAATACATTTATTAGACCTAACCATCAAGAGCAGCTGCGAAATGCAGGAATCGAACCCCCGATTCCGGTGCAGTGCTCTAACCAACTGAGCTACAAAGTCCAGTTGTCGAACTCTAACCACAAGTTCATGCATATACATGCATGGGCATCTCCATCGAACTAATGTTGAAATACATGATACTTTTTGTATGTGTTGGTGTTACTGTACTCAGGCGAATATGTTTGTGGTGTTTACTCTGAGTGTGCATCCACACCGAGCAAGCTGAAAAGTTCGATTCCCACCGTGGTCAGGCAAAATTTTCAGCTTGCCCGGTGTGGATGCACACTCAGAGTAACATCACAAACACATAATGTTGAAAGATTTTGCAGATTTCAGAGGACCTATACATAATTGCAGCTATTCTTGGTTAGGTCTTCATAGATGTATAAAATTTACACTTCCATCTACAGAACTTACGGAATCCTTCAACATAAACGAACTTAGTTTATAGTTTAGGTTTCTTTCTGTTTAGTAATACCGAACAGATGAATTGAAGGACGGAGCAGATGGCCCCTACGTGACTGAAAATAATCAAAATGTGTAAATAAAGCAGATAGGAAAAAGAAATTCAATATTGAAACAATCCTTGCCTATAATCTCTTGTTTGTAAATAAAACCAACAATTACCAAATTAAATGCATATAAACAAAGAAAAGATTAAACCGCTGATTACAGAAACAATGAGTGTCAAAATCGATTTGTTTAATGAATAGCGTTATCAGAAATACAAAGACACCGAATGCTGATTGCGAAAATTAAAACAGATTATATCGCTTTTGGTAAACCGTGCAATATTTGCATATGCAAAATTGTACAAGCATTAAGGCTGACTTATACTATCAAAGTTTCTGTGATCACAGTAGGAATTTTGCATGGGTAAATTCTAAGTTTTGAAGGATTTGTAAGAAATGTTTGAAGGGATACTGATTCAGTAAGTTTCCTCAAAGATTTTTTAGTGAAAATTCTTCAAAATTTGCCTATGCAAAATTCGAAATCTTTCTGTGATCACATGCAGAAACTTTGATATAGCGCAAACCAGACTTGTCATTGTCAAGTGTTAACAAAAATTCAAAGCAAACTTTCCCGACAGCTTATTTATAAATTTGGAAATATTTCTTTAGAAATCTTGTCTGAATCAGTAGGAATTTTCTTCTCTGAAGTTTTCGAACAAAAGGACGTGCTGAAATATATATACATAAACTCAGTAAACAACAGGTCAAATTTTAACCGAGGGCTAATCTAGTTTCGCGGAGCAACCAGCCCTTGAAATTTTTCAAAAGGTGCATGACTGACTGAAGACTGATTTTGAGAGATTTTGATTTGGAAAGTGATTAGGCATGGCCAAAAAAGTCTTCGAGATCTTAGATACATCATTCAAAAAACCTCAATACCGCTAATTTGTATCTTCCATTGGTTATCAAAAATTCAAGTACAAATTCACTAGACCGTATGCAGGTACACAAAGTAATCATAACAGGGCATTAATATAGTAATGCATATTAAAAATACTCCATAAAAAATGAATTTTTCTAATGGATTCCGATGTTTCTTTCTTCAATTTGTTCGTTGCAATGGCAACACACGCCATTACGAAATTCACTCTGAAACAGCCGATTGAACGAATAGCCTATTGTTTTTTGTAGTTGGAAAAGAAGTACCGTGATCCCGTGCCGATTATTCTCTTTTACCCAATGGCCTCGTTTTCATATCAAATACTCACTCATGTTTTGTGCTTAGTATAGGGTTGAAAATTATTTTGTTATTGAGCCTAAGAACAGCAAGAAACAAATTCGTCGAGGAAAACATGGGAATATAATCCATATCTGCCCCTGACATGCTAAAATAAGTTAACATGGAAACGAGGCCAATGGGTATAAGGGAATAATCGGTACTGGCATGCAATGCTTATAAAACAAGTCGCCACGCCAAGTCAGGCCACGTCGGCTGATTCATTTTTCATGCAAGTAAAACTTCGAAAGTTCATATACGTAACTCCTTTCGTTAATATTCCCGGGGACACGAATGGTCACTCGGGTTTGTTCAAATATAGCATATAACGTTTTGTCATCGCGATTCTTGTATAATGCATTCTGAGTGGATGCTAATATATCGAGCCATCTTAACGAGGTTTTTGGCTGTATGCAAATATCGGTAGTTTATTCAAACCCACGTATACTTATAATTGTTTTTCAAATATTAATAATCGTATATAGCCGACAGCCAAATTCTTACTTGGCCTTAAAGTCACCCCTAGCGCCCTCTTAAAATTGTGAATACTTTTCCAACATTCGGAAGTAAAATTTAAGATCAAGTGGAAAAATGTGTAATCATTCATTCAGTAATGTAACAGTTTATTGTTTGCTACGGTTTAATTTTTAGCGGTTTTCAGTTTCGTGCATAATATATTAATTTGCAAACACAACAAATTACAAGGCCCGTTTGGACTTGCAATTTTTGCCGCTGCGATTTTAAGATTCTGATGCATGTGAACGCGAGTATATATACACGCGTAAAAATTGAGAAAATCAACAACTTGTTGCTAGTTGATATCGACAGGCGTGAACAAGGTTGTACGGCCAACTATATGAACAGTACTGTCAACATGTTGTTACAGCATTGTTCAACTGTAACAACTTGGAACAACATGGTTGACAACTTGTTCGTAGTTGGCCGCACAACATTGTTCACGCCTGTCGATATCAACTTGCAGTGTGTTTTTAGCCGTGTAGATGAATTCTCAGTCTTCTCTGAACATTCACAACTTATGCACCCGTTCATTCATATCGATGAAAAGAAGAAAACCGCGCCTGAATCTCGGTGAAAAAATGGAAAGTGAACGAATATTACCGACTGTATGCGAGGCGAGCGGCAACTTTTCCTTGACAAGTTTTATTTGCGGCAAAAAAATTGACGGCAATTTTTTCCTTGGCATGCATGGAGTCTTGTTCCAAAGCTATACATTCATGCTGGCTTTTGGACAAGGAAAATTCATTCGTGTGTACAGCCGCCAAGTGTATACAAGGCGGCTTTGACGTGAGATAATGTTTAACAACAAAACATTATTCTTAACATTCCGTGCACCGGCACCGGACCAACAAAACTTGTCAAAGAAAACATGATTTGTTGATCGTAAACATGCAAGTATAAGTAAAGTTGTAAAGGAAACTTGTCAAGGTGAAAACCTGCTCGTCTATACGAGGGCTTTAACTGGCTAATAAGTTAGACTTGGGCTCGCATTTTCGGCTTTCGATATAGTACGCCGTATACCTTTGAGCAGTAATAAATATAGCTAACATATATGCAAGATATAAAGTGGAAGTAAAAAATCCGCATCACTCCATCACTCATGTTTAATAATTTAAATCGGCTGGAGACGAATTTTTCTGCATCGACTATTTTCATGAAAGTAGTTTTGGATAGTGTAATCAGTATAAAATAACTTGTAGTTTTTTTTGTCTACAGAGTACATTAGTGGAAATTATACTTAACTTTTATTTAAATTGCCACAGCCGGCTCTTGTGATAATTTTGTGAGTAATTTATCGCACGAATGCCGCTGTGCCTAGCCATAGGAGAACATATATAACCTGCCCGGCTTCGCATGCGGGGTTAAACTAAGTTAAAAGCGATAGTGATGCTTGTTTTGACCTGCTATTATAAAATACTTTCTACTTTAAACATAACAACTGTACAAATAGCGTATACAATGTATAATCTACTTTTGTACCGGTCAAAACATATATTATATCAAATGTAATAAATATATAAGAAGCTTTTGTTTTACCCGACGAATACATTTCTTCGAATCTGCTGTGCACTTGAGTCGATATCTATCTATGAAATCTTTTCAGCCAGTATCTGTTAAACGAGAACAGCGTGATCAGCCTGTGGGAAAAGCGCTCAAAATTCTGACAGGTGAAACTGATTTTTATTCAACAACGCTGAATAAATGTGCTCTTCGTGTAATTGCGAATATCGCACGGCAGAGATAGCCAGCCTTACCTTGTCATTGGCCACCGTAAAGCCGTAAAATAATTCATAGTACATTCAGGGGTACTATATGGATCTATTCAATGCGCCAAAAGCTCTCGAAATCCATTGAGCAATCAGCAAAGCTAACCATATGTTTGTCACCGAACGACGTGAGAAAAAAACAAACTGATAATTTTGAGCTATTATATACATAAATTTCACGCTGTTCGCTTGACGTAATGTAGATGCTTTCGGTGTTTTGAACATAAATAATGAATCTATATGCATTTCGTTTGAATATCATTAAAGTTGGCGTGTTAATTTACGTCTTGCTATAGCCTTCGCTACAGCGCAAGTAATGCGCAACTATATAGCGTCTCATAATGACTCGTCAAGATAACCAGAGCTGAAATTTCCGAGATAAATTTCTGAGACGAAATTTCCGAGATAAAATCTGATAAATCTGGTCTGCTATAAATATGAAACCATCGGTTAAATCCTCGCCATAAAGCCAAATGAATGCAGCTTTATTCTTGGAATAACGCATATTCCGGTTTCAAACCGGAATATGCGTTATTCCAAGAATAAAGCTGCATTCATTTGGCTTTATGGCGAGGATTTCACTGATCTTGTCTTCAATACCTATAATCCATTCACTCAACATTCTTTGTGGAAGAAGCTGACTTGTCCGACTTTCGGCAAAAGCGTCGACTGACTCTTTTTATACTGATATCAGTTGGGCCCGGATTAAGAATTTAAAGCCTGCATGGTTTACACTATCAAAGTTTATGCGATCCAGAGCTGGAAAAAGTGTTCAATGATCCGGCTCGGTTCCTGAATTTTCCTTTTTCAAATGTTCACAAAACAATCTTCAAATTCTATTAACAGGATATGAAGAACAAACACTTCGCAATCTCAAAATCGACTCAAATGGCAGATAACTAAATATGATTCCAGGGGCCATTCTATAAATTCTCCCTTAAAGTACGCGTGAAAAATTCAAAATGTTCCTCAATCTTGTTGCTAAGGCAAATGTTCCTCAGGATCCCGCGAGATCCCACTTTTTTCCAGGTCTGCAGTCTGATCACAGTGGGAATTTTGCACAGGTAAATTGTAGTTGAAGGATTTGTAAGAAATGTTTGAGGAAACAGACGTGGTGTTAAACACTAAGTCAGTTTCCTCCAACATTTCATTCAAATCCTTCAAAACTTACAATTTACCGGCATGCGAAATTCATACTGTGATCACAGAAACTTTGATAGAGTAAACCAGACCAAGAATCGGCCTCATAGGCTCATTTTCTCCCATTCGTAAACAGGCGTTTCCGTCACATGAGACAGTATTTGAGCACAAATTCCACACGACCCTGGCGGTTTGAAGGGGTTGGGATTGAGGCGGGGGCAGCGACCACCAGTTAAAACCGCCAGGAGTTAAGCCGGTTTTCCATTAGGCGGAATTTTGCGCGCGGAGCGGAATTTTTCTTTGTCTTGTGATCTCTCGGGTGGAACTAATTAGAAAAAACAAAGAAAGATTCCGCTCTGCGCGCAAAATTCCGCCTAGTGGAAACCGGCTTTAAGGCGGTCGATTTTTTGCGATCGCTTTCTTTTTGAAATGTGTGCAGTCAACTACAGCTAATGAGATTTGTTCCGCTTGACTGTTTGTATTTCACTGAAAAGAAAGCGATCGCAAAATTAAAAGTCGATCGCGCAACATTTTGCACTGAATGGAACTATCCGCCTTAACGTGAGCCCGCGTTAGTGGGAGGAATTTTGTTACATATGATCAGCGCGGGAGAAAGCGCGGGCCAATCACGCAAAGTTTCTGTGTACATATGTATATGAATAGTTGCCGAAAATAATTGCCGAGTATAATTGCCGAGTATAATGACTTTTAGAAAGTCATAATGACTTTTATAAAGTCAAAGTTAAAGCAAGTAGTACTATTAAAGGGCCGTCATTGTCCAACATGACCGAAACGAACAATGTCGATTTACACTTACACAATTTTTGCCTAAAACTGTCGCATGCAACCTGCTTACAACTCGAATTGTAACTTGAGTTGTATTGTGCAAATCAAACACACAGCTCGCCAACGTTGTCCTAGGCGAGTTGTATGCTGGATTTCCACAGTACAACTCAAGTTGTAAGCAGTTTGCATGCAACGGTTTTGGGGGGAAAGTTGTGTAAGTGTAAATCGGCTTTTAGACACCAGAATCGCAGGGCTGATTTCTGCCAGAGGGCAGAACTACTCCTGGTTAGGTCTGAGCAAAGTCATCTTCAACAATTCATTAATATGCCAGAGGATGGTTGTGTATAAAACTCTTCAGGTATAACTACTCTTTTATGTAAGAAACTTTTACCTTGACTTTTACCTCACTCAGACTTTTACCCCCGAGACTTTTTATTTATTCATTTATTCAGTAAATAAAATTATTTTTACTTTGGCCCCAGGGCCAGACTTTTACCTTGTAGATCGTGTATACCATCATCCATTTTCTATGAACCACGGGGAAACTTTATCTTGACACGAACATTCACATGCAGCCAGGAATCACGAAACGTTTGAAGCTGAAGAAAAGTTAAATATATTAGTATACTATCTAAATACTCTTTGCTTTGTGAGCAGAATAAAACAACGACCCGTTGAAAATATTTTCATTTACTTGTCAAGTATTGAAAAACATCAGTTCCGTCATTTTGAAACAAATGATACTACAGTATCTCAGGTTTTCCTCTTCAGCAAAGTTCTTACTCATATATAAATTTCACATCACTCATCAGACGCATCATCTGGTCTGAGTGTGTTGCAAATGGGATTGGCCATTAAACACCGCAAGTTTCTCCGCGTGGGGGGTCTGATACATAGAATAAATCATTCGACCGGCCGGAGACATGATTCCCTAGCTGGAAACTGTTTCTATCATTATGGTCTGCATGCATCTTAGACACGTTTTATGATAATCTGAAAGACACAGATTTGGTTTACTTTTGTTTAGTATATTTTATATAAGGCCCGTTAACACTTGCAATTTTTGTTGCGATTTCCTTCTTCTGATGAATGTGAACGAGTGGATGAATTATGAATGTTCAGATGAGAGTACAAATACTCCGAACAACGGAGAACATTAATAGCTCATCCACTCGTTCACATGCATCAGAAGATGAAAATCGCACTGGAAATCGCGGCAAAACTTGCAAAGTGTATAAACGGGACTATAGATTATATTTTATAGCGCGGAGCCACCCGCACTGCCCCCCCCCCCCCCGTGTTACGCCTTTGGCGGACTATATGTCTATATTGTGACATTTAATGAGCACTATAAGCAGGACAGTGAAGAACTGATGGATATGAATTTTACAATATCACGAAATTTTACGATAATATTGAGCCTCTACAGCTATGAAAATGGCATTACTCGAAGTACACTAAAGTACCTCTGTAAAGTGTTATTGGCAAGTACAAATGTAAAGTATTTTGTCTTGTCAATCATTCGTCGCATATCCAGCTGTGACTAAAAAAACTTAACACAACACTGAAAGAGCTTTTAGTCTGCATTTTTTTGCCAAAGAAACTTTACTGTAGAAAAGCGACGAAATGAATGCAGTAACACTTTCGGCCAACCACATTTCATTTTAGTTCAGTTGCGGAATGGAAATTCAACGTTCTGTCGAAGCTTGATAAACAATTCTTAATGGATTGTCAGACAGATCATTTTACGATGCCCTAAATAATTTATCTGCTACAATACTGATAACAAGGCTTTCAGACTTGTAGATGTTATAATAGAGCATTAGCTAAGGCCGACAAAATAGAAAAAGCTCAATTATTGTTATAAAACAAGAACGTAGCGTTATGAACTACACAAATTTTGTTACATACATACCTAGTTTCACTTTGGTGAACAAACTAATTCCTTTGAGTAGGTTTTCTTGCTAAATTTGCGTCCAAAACCCTTAGTTACCGGGGAATTGCAGACTTACAGCTCTGCCGTATAACAGATAATAAAATAGAGCGCCGCATGTTTACATATTGGGCGGGCGGCTATATGTTGACTTTGGTCGCGGTGCAATCTTTGTGCAATTACTTTTTATTTGTTTTGAATAACTGGATAAATATGAAATCATAATAAATTCAACTTGAAGATATTGCCGATTCTAATATAAGTTGGCGTGGGACGAATGAAGAACCGAATTTTAGAGAGTGGTCTATACTCCGAATACCGCATGCACGCACGCACGGACACGCAAACGCACGCACGCACAGTGTGGACTAATCCTTCCAGGATTCCAGGAATTCAACAAAATGAGAATTGTCCCTGGCCCTTCATGCTCGCAAGCAAAATTCAAAATGTGTGACTGTAAAGATCATAGATATCTTATATACACTAGATAGTGCATCTAATTATTCTGCAATTCAAAAATTGAAGCCGTGATTGCAGTAGTGATGGGCGATACTATCGAAAAAGTATCGAAATCATCGATACTTACAAAAGTATCGATACTTTCGATACTCGCAAAAAGTATCGGTAATTCGATACCACTTGAGCCTGCGATGTTTTTGGTCAGTATTCCTGACCAATCACTTAATGCTTCATGAAGGCAACAGACTGAAGCGAGGGGTCCGACACGGCCACATGAAGCGTACGAGATTTCGAAATCACGCGATTTCGAACCTGATTTCTTGATTTCTAATCTGATTTCTGTTGATTTCGAAACGGATTTCTGTTGATTTATAATGCGATTTCTTGATTTCTAACGTGATTTCTAACCTGATTTTCTGATTTCTAACCCGATTTCCTGATTTCTGTGAGTTACCGCTGTCATATAAGACTGTGGGCTCAATAATAACGAAGTTTTAGTGATTTCTGATTTCAAAATTGACTAATTTCTCTCGTGATTTCTTGATTTCGGGTTTGATTTCAGTTGATTTCTGAGTCGAGTGTACGAGATTTCAGCCGTGTCGGACCCCTCGGACTGAAGGCCCCTGAAGGCAAAAAATGTTGACATGATGCTGTTCTTAAACAAAAACATGTAGCTAATTAGCAATATATTTGAGAAAAACATTGTTGTTTTGATTTAAAATCATAATTGCAAATGTTATGTTCGATTATTTGGCAGGTACTCCAGTTAGAGTATTCTTTGACTTGTTTTAAACATTAATGTTCGTGTTTGAAAAGTTATTTTAATAAATGGAAAAAATTGAGTATCGGTATCGATTTTGGTATCGGTATCGACCAAAATTCATGGTATCGGACTGGTATCGTATCGAAACCAAAAAAGCTGGTATCGCCCATCACTAGATTGCAGACTCAGGATATTCCCATGAAATGAGAAGACTCGTATGTTTTCTATTTCTTAAACAGGGAACTTAAACATTAAGTTAAACCTATTCCAAATACATTTTCAAACTATTCAAATGATGAAAGTTATTGCTGTTTTTTAAGCGTTTATTAGCGAGTGGGAAACTCCAACATGGCCGCCATCTATTCAAATGGGGGTAACCGCTGAAATATTCTTGGCTTCAATTTTACTAAAAGAGATGCGCTATCTAGTGTATATAAGATATTTATGGTAAAGATGCATGTCATATTAGATTATATGTAATCTAAATATAAATTGTTAAAAACCTCAATAGTTCGTGAGGAAATACAAAAGAAATCACTCGGCCGCGTCGGTGATTTTATCATATGTGACAAAAAAATCATCTTTGATTTTCTCGGCTTAGACAGCGTTTATTTTTAAAATAACTTCGCCAATGAACTCATCAGATAGGTTGTTTTTTACGCCATTTAAAACACTCGCAGTCCGCGCGCTTTATCATGATGTAAAACACTAGCTCGAACTGCGCTCTCGTGTTTTATATCTGATAAAGTACTCTTGCTCGTGTTTTAAATAGTACTTAAAATATCAGTATTTTAACTGCCGATGTGCATGCATGTGTTTCTGATGATGCTGTTGATGAATGAACAACACATTTTGCTGGGAGTTAAGATCTGATTGACTTATTTTACGTTAAACAGGATCATATTCATATAGTTGAAGGGTCTTGTATAGATGAAAATTATTGAGTGGAAATTTTTATATAAAAATTGTGTATAAAAATTTCCATTCGATAATTTACATCTGCAAGACCTTTCAACTATTATTGAATCGAGTGAAATGCCAACAAAATCTTGATATTTTTACCCATAACCTAACATGGTACTAGTACCCATAAATATACATAAACTTGTGGTTAGAGCTCGACAACTGGCCTCTGTAGTTCAGTTGGTTAGAGCCATAGATATCTTATATACACTAGATAGTGCATCTAATTATTCTGCAGTTCAAAAATTGAAGCTGTGATTGCAGTCTCAGGTCGTTCCCATGAAATGAGAGAAGATTCGTATATTTCCTATTTCTTAAACAGGGAACTTAAATATTAAGTTAACTCTATTCCAAATACATTTTCAAACTATTCAAATGATGAAAGTTATTGTTGTTTTTAAGCGTTTATTAGCGAGTGGGAACGACCAACATGGCCGCCATCTATTCAAATGGGGGTAACCGCTGGAATATTCTTGGCTTCAATTTTACTAAAAGAGATGGGAAATTGCTAGATAGTATACTTCAAAATAAGGTTTTCGTTTTTGTATCATTTTTTTAAATAAGTTAGGGTTTGGTTAGGGTTAGGGTTAGGGTTAGGGTTAGGGTTAGGGTTAGGGTTAGGGTTGGGGTTAGGGTTAAGGTTAGTATTAGGGTTAGGGTTTAGTTTTGCGTTAGGATGGTTTTTTCTACGTTATAAAAACGGACACCTTATTTTGAAGTATACTGTCTAGCAATTACCAAAAGAGATGCGCTTTCTAGTGTATGTAAGATATCTATGGTCAGAGCGCTGCACCGGAATCGCAGAGTCATGCACATGTTCAATTCCTGCCAGAGACCTATTTTTCGCAGCTGTTCCTGGTTAGGTCTAAGAAATGTATATAAAATTTCCACTTGATGATTTCATCAACAAGACCCTACAACTATTATTCAATCGAGTGTGATGCCAGTTAAAAATTTGATATTATATTCATATATCTCTTGCTGTGGGCTGAATTGAACTATGGTTTTTCATCTTCAAAATCTTTAAAGTGCGACTAACCACAAATATAATTTTTTGAATGTGTAATATTTGAGTCATTCGAAGAAGAAATGTAATATATCTTTATAATAAAAAATTCCATCTTGATCAACTTTTTCACTGTCAAAGTTTCCAGATATGATGTCATTAGATGAATTGCAAATGAGTTTCCCTTTGTTTTTTGTACCAAAAACTCACCTAATGACATCATATCTGGAAACTTTGACAGTGAAAAAGTTGAGTCAAGATGAGGATTTTTACTATAAAGATATATTACATTTCTTCTTAGAATGATCCAAATATTACAAATACCAAAAACTATATTTGGGGTTAGTCGCACTTAATAAAGCCCCAGTCATACGAGGATGTTGGGACACTGTTATAGGGACATTTATAGCCTGCGAACAGGCTATCAACCTGAATTGAGAGCGTGCATCGATGTCTAATGAATTTGAATATCTGCCCCGTAACGTTCGTTTTTCCAAATATGGAATGTCTATCCTTATATGGTGTTGTTTACAACTTTCGTGCAAACTAAATTTAGACGTGCAAACTAAATTTAGACCATACAGTTTATACTGTAGTTTTCGAAATATAAGATATTGAAGCTTTTGTTTAAATGTTTTAAATACTGTTTTCTCAAAACAGAACATTTCGTGCTTTGAGATAAGATGGCCAAGACCAATTTGATCAGTTAATGTGTTTTTATGCATAGTGTTAGCAGTTGACATATATAGAGCTCAGCGGAATAATATAATATATAGCATCTGACCAATGAGAATTTCGCGTCACGATTTGAGACGCAGATATTCAAATTCATTAGTCATCGATGCAGGCTCTCAATTCAGCTTGAGAGCCTGTTCGCAGGCTAGGACATTTCAAGCTCTAGAGTAACAAAATAAAGGTTTGATGAATGTTCCAACTGCCTTTTAACTTAAATAGAATACATGATAGTGTTGGAAAAGTGTTGGGAACAGTTAACCAAGGTT
>CACRXK020000635.1:0-73077 GCA_902702795.2 Paramuricea clavata | reverse complement strand
TCTATATATATATATATATATATATATATATATATATATATATATATATATATATATATATATATATTTACGCTGCTTTGAAACTACGACATGTAGTACGCATGCGTATTCGAGATATGACTTACTTTGTCACTTTTATAATATTTTGTGTGTCCCACATACGCATCCTACTTTGTCGTCATATATATATACATATATATATATATATATATATATATATATATATATATATATATATATATATATATATATATATATATATATATATATATATATATATATATATATATATATATATATAGACAAGTATCGGGTTTGGAATCATATATGAGTAGAGTGCTCAATACCTCAATACCGTAGTAGAGCTAATAAGATTAGAAGACAAACTTGGGGGGAGGACAAGTTTATCTTTTGACATGTAAAGTGTGTAAGAAGCAATATGTTGGTCAGACGACAGATAAATTCCGCTTTCGATGGAACAATTATAAATCTTGTCAAAGGAAAGCAATGTCCAACAAAGCTCATACACAAGCCTTTTTTCATTCGCATTTCTTAGGTGAAAACCATAATGGCTTAATGAATGACTGTGATATAGTCATAATTGATAAAACCAACCCAGCAGAACCAACGATTAGGGAAATGTACTGGATTAATAGACTTATGACAATGTACCCCTCGGGGTTGAACATTGAACAGGATTCTGAGGAGTATGAATAATTATGTTCGTCTGGTAGGGTATATAAGTAGGGGTTTATGTTAACGATTTTTACTTGGAAGAAGACAATAAAGTCGAAACGTCAAAAAATATGTGTTAGTGATTAACTTATATATATATATATATATATATATATATATATATATATATATATATATATATATATATATATATATATATATATATATATATATATATATATATATATATATATATATATATATATATATATATATATATATATATATATATTACGCTTTGCGCACGCTCACTGCTTGCAGTTTGAGCGCTCTGGCATGGTTTTGATGTCTCACATTCGTGAAGCATCAAAGATGACACTGTAAATAGCACTTACCTTATCCTGCTCATCAGCACTACACTGATGAAACCCAAAAGGCCTTAGGTCTTATTGAGTGCTCTACAGGATGAGCCATTGCCGCTTACGCTTTGCGCACGCTCACTGCTTCCTGTTTGAGCGCTCTGGCATGGTTTTGATGTCCCACATTCGTGAGGCATCAAAGATAACACAGTAAATAGCACTTACTTTCATCCTGCTCATCAGCACTACACTGATGAGGCCCAAAAGGCCGAAACGGTACCGTCTGTAGTTAGATATTGCTCTATGGCTTTTGGGTCATATTGAGCGTTCTACAGGATGAGCCATTGCCGCTTATGCTTTGCGCACGCTCACTGCTTGCAGTTTGTCCGATCTGGCATGGTTTTGATGTCCCACATTCGTGAGGCATCAAAAGTAACTGTAAATAGCAGTTACTTTCATCCTGCTCATCAGCACAACACTGATGAGACCCAAAAGGCCGAAACGGTACCGCCTGTAGTTATATATCGCTCTATGGCTTTTAGGTCATATTGAGCGTTCTACAGGATGAGCCATTGCCGCTTATGCTTTGCGCACGCTCACTGCTTGCAGTTTGAGCGCTCTGGCAATGGTTTTGATGTCTCACATTCGTGAGGCATCAAAAGTAACTGTAAATAGCAGTTACTTTCATCCTGCTCATCAGCACTACTCTGATGAGGCCCAAAAGGGCGAAACGGTACCGCCTGCAGTTAGGTATCGCTCTATGGCTTTTAGGTCATATTGAGCGTTCTACAGGATGAGCCATTGCCGCTTATGCTTTGCGCACGCTCACTGCCTGCAGTTTCAGCGCTCTAGCATGGTTTTGATGTCCCACATTCGTTAGGCATTGAAGATAACTGTAAATAGCAGTTACTTTCTTTCATCCTGCTCATAAGCACTACACTGATGAGACCCAAAAGGCCGAAACGGTACCGTCTGAAGTTAGATATCGCTCTATGGCTTTTAGGGTCATTGCCGCTTACGCTTTGTGCACGCTCACTGCTTGCAGTTTGAGTGCTATGGAATGGTTTTATGTCCCATATTCGTGAGGAATCAAAGGTAACTGTAAATAGCAGTTACCTTCATCCTGCTCATCAGCACTACACTACCCAGGCTCATATATATATATACGAGGTGGGTTGTGTTGAAGTATGAAGCTATAAAACCAAAATAAGAATCTCCAATATTTATTCTGTCATGTTGAGAGTTTTCGTATAGGAAAGTTGTAATGAAAGTAGACAAATTGAAGTTCCTCACCTCCAGTTTTGGGTTGTGTCTTGCCGTCTAGAAATATTTAAAATAAATTTTTATTATGAAATTTGCGTGAAAAAATTTTTGAAATATGGAAATTCACAAAGCTGGGTCAAGGTTTTCAATAGGGAAAAAAATATGATCGATTAAGATAATGCAAGCAACACGAGCCTGCGTTCACTGTCGACGGATTGAAGAATACCATATTTGTACTTAATTTCGCAATGTTTTCAAGGCAATAAATCGCGAAACTTTATTTCCGCGGTTTAGATAGGCCATAGTAGAAAAAGCTCTTTAATAAATTTAGGAAAGGCTTTCTGAAGAACGTTTTATTTTCTGTGAATTCTATAACGGCGCTTCGTACAACGCATATTTATTCATCAGGGGCCGCGGTCGAACGATGGCCGGATAGCGCTATCCACCGGATAGTGATTTTTTCAAGCTTTGTTAAATCAGTTGTTGATTGGTATAAATCGTATTAAAGTTTAGTATTTATAAGTTAAATGTTTTTTTACACTTCTTTTATACCTCCACATCCGTAGTTTCACAGCTTTTCAAGCATTTTACAAAGGTTGAAAATATCACTATCCGGTGGATAGCGCTATCCGACCTTCGTATATATATATATATATATATATATATATATATATATATATATATATATATATATATATATATATATATATATATATATATATATATATATATATATATATATATATATATATATATATATATATTATATATATATATATTATATATATATATATATATATATATATAGTTTCAACTGTTCATCTCGTATTAATATTAGTCGCATATAAACTCTGCCGACATTTTTCGTCACATATATATGTCTCTCATTTTATCCCTACATATAGGGAATACATTATGCAATTAACAAAGCATTACTCCATTAGCAGAATGGCTCTGTACTGATCTCAAATTGCATTGCAAATTGCAACAAGATTGCGGCCTCAGTCGCGTCCTTAAAAGCATATAATGTTGTACAGGGTTTTAGAATTGCCAATTTTGCATTTTAAAACTGCCCGTTTTAGAAAATGGGATTGAAACTTTCGTGTTTTGTGATTCAGCTACCCGAGAAAAGATTTAATCTTATTTAATGCAGTAATTTAGACCGACACAAAACACCCGGCAGCTTATATTAGGAGGTGATCGCAACTTAATGTTAAAAAACGTACAATTTCAACGATTTTAACGCGAGAAACAAAATTATTCCCAGATATCTGTCATATAGGACTTATAAATAAGGACATATAAACTTTAATTTAAAACTCTCTATAATTCTCGAACTTTTGCAGTCGGTTTTAACAAAGTATTGAAAACGTAAACAAAGATGAATTTTGAATATCTTTTCACTACCATCTCGAATCAACCCTGAAAAGCTATTCGACATGTTTTCTAGACCTCAGACTCGTGTCGACTTATTTAGCCGCGTATGACAAAGATCGAAACATATTGAAATTATTCGTCTCATGCATGTCTCATCGCTAATGTACATTTTGTTAACTCGAGTCGCGCGGTATCAAAAATAATTTCTAAATAATAAATCACAATAATCAAATAAAGGCAACTAACCTCAACTCTCTCCCATCGCTAAAAGTGTCCAAAAATAACGCCGATATACAGGTACTGTGCGATTCAGTGATAGCTGTAAGGAAAAGAATATACGAATGAAAATGTAATCGCTTGAAATTGGCTATCATATATATTCAGAATGCCAGGTGCTATGGGACACTGAAATTCAATGTCATTGTTACGCTACACAATATAGATCTCAGCCTATTATCCAATTAATATTTAAGCAATATTTAAACCGAGCCTATACGCACTCTCGCTTTTATACAATCCCCGCCCTGATTGGCTAATTCGCGGAACCGCATAACACACTAAACGTATACTTTGCTACCATGTGTGCATTAAATGAATTAATTATGCTAACGGCTTATACATCTCATTTACATGTCTATATATATAATAAATATATGTGGGTATAATGGCCACGTTTACACTATACGGATATAGCTTTTCGTAGCGACACGAAAAATCACCTATATATCCGATACGGAACGTACAACTTTCAGAAGTTGAGCGAATCTCTCCGTTGCAATAATTCCTCTGAATAACTGAAAATAGCGTTCCTATAAAAGGTACGGATATGTGTTTTTTTCACGTCGCTACGAAAAGCTGTCCGGTGTCACAGCGGATTTGGACCCCCAGTAGATTTGGACCCCCGGTCCAAATCTCAGTAGTAGATATGGACCCCTCCGGTCCAAATCTCCTAGCAGATATGGACCCCCTTTTTTAAACAGTTTTATACACTAAAAACTACCCCAATAACGGTGAATATGTTAAATTCATTAGTTTTCCGATACCCGTAGCTACTTATCAACCACACATAGTACATTTATTTATGGCCTTTATCACAAATATTTGAAGTGACTAAGTACTTCAGATTGATCGCTATTATGAATTCGGTTTATATTATTGTGTTCACATTACATATATTTAACTTTTGAAAGGGGTCCATCTAGATCTAGATCTAGGAATCTAGATCTTCAACGACAATCATGTTTACATGGCCCTATTTGGTTTTGCCGCGTGTGAGATTAGTTGCTACATTAGAATAATACACTCACAGTTGCTTAATTTTTTGAGTAAAACTACACTCAAATTTATATTATGAGCAAATTTTCTCAATTTTGTCGGTAGATATTTACTTTACTTCGGTGCATCAAATGATTTTACTCGCCGACATGCTATAAAATAACTCAAACGTCAAGCCAACACCGACATGCTAAAATAATGTTGATCAAATTGTGTACTAGCTTAAGCCATAAATGTGGCAAAATTATTATTTTCGTTTAGTGTTAATATTATCCGTTTATGTAAGTATACTATTCCATGAAAATCAACGTGTCAGTTTGATAAATCAATTGCGTATATCGCGCGGTGATATATGATATATGTGCTATTCCGCACGTTCATGCTATATGAAGTACGAAGGTATACCGGTGATATATGCCGGTGTCCCAGCAGATTTGGACCTCTCTCAAAATGGACCCCCCGGTCCAAATCCGCTGGCGAACATGGACCGGGGAGTTCATATATCCGCTAGCGAATATGGGAATATGGACCTATATGCATGGGGGTCTTTATTCGCTAGCGGATTTGGATTCCCCTCGCGAATTTGGACCTCCCTCGCGAATTTGGACCCCTCGCGTATTTTATCATTGTATTGTATTTTGAATATTCTATCAAATTATTTTTTATTATTTTAGATTAAAAAATTCCATCAAAGTTTGAAATTTATACAGTGACCAGTGCATATAGTTTTGTCATCCATCATACAATTTTGCACACGGTCATGCGGCATGGTTGGTGCCAAATCAGCGTTTACCAAAATCAGCGCAAACGCTTATTTGAACTAATCTTAACATGCATGTAAGTAAGAGGTTGTTTCCATAATTATGGTTAATGCAGTGTCTGTAAAGCCTGCCGCAAACGAGCCTGAAACATGCTGAGCTCACCGCCTCGCGTGGCGGCTTAGCTCAACATATTTCTCTCGGGTGCGGATAGTTTTCGTGAGAATTTAGGAAAATATCTATCGTGTTTGAAATTTTTTACCTCGCGAGGAAAAATTTCACCGTTTGCAGCGGATGCTGCGAGCTTAGCGCTGATCTGCTCGAATTAACTAGCCAATGAGAACCCATAGTTTCTTCACGTGACTTTGATCAAAATGGCGACAATGGAGCGAAATGCAAACGATCTTATCGACGATGTTGCTGTTGAGTAGTTCCCAACGTGTGCAGGTGAAAATACATAACTGAGCCGGCCGCCACACGAGGCAAAAGTAGCTACATAGCTCAGCAAGTCTCTTTCGCGGGCGGCAGGCTTAAAACAGAGACTAATTCTGCCGTTCTGGGCGGATCATTTAAATCTGAACTGTAACTTAAGTCGTAATCTTTTGGTCTAGTAGAAGTGATTATTTTGTGAAGGAAATTTGTAACACCAGTAAAGATTTATAAACACTGTAGTTTAATCACTGTAGTCTGTAGCTTGATCGTAGTTTTACAAAGGAAAGCGCAAGGTAGCCTTTACTGTTGTCAGTTTCAAACCTGAAAATCATTTTAATTGTTCATCACGTCTGAAATTAGTGAAAATAGTTAAAATAATATGTGCACTCTAATTGTGCTTCCAAGTAGACGGCTATATATATCTAGTAGTATAGCACACTAAATAGTGAACAATCGATTATAACGGCTTTAGTAATATGAAATGGGACCGCTGTAATTGCATGGCACTATAACTGTTGTGGTTTCCCAGCCAATGAATGTATAAGTATGATGGCAAAGTAAATAAATAAATAATAAGAAATGAACCCTTGCATCATTGCTTGATTATGTGTAAAGTTGTATTTTTAATTTAAAAGGGTATTGAGAAGATTAAAAGTTCTCATTGTTCGACAACAGTCCAACTTCAGCAAAGATATACTGCAAATAAAGTTTTACAACAAATATCGAAACCAATCTGTCAACTCGAAAAGATTGAAAATGAAAAGAATACGATCTTAAGAAGTAAGAGAGAATCCAGCCTACTCATTTCTACATCACTTTGTTTTGTGTGGGACAGAAACTAAACTTTGGCTTTGTCTTTTTTCTCACATTAATGAGCCATATCGGCATATGTTAATTAGCTTAATTCATTAAACTTTTTCCTATATATATATTGATTGTTGTTACATATTTTATTGGAGTATTTATAGCAACTCATTAAAATCATTCAATGCAAGTTTCACAGCGAAAGCCTAAATTGCTGAAATGATAAACAAATACTGTTTGAATTAATTGTATAAACATGAACTAGAATATTCATAATCCAATGCGGAACTTGCTGCCTTTGTAATGACTCGTTTAATTAACATTTATTTGGAACAATTATTAGAAATTAATTAGAACATGACATATGTGCAAACTTGCTGTAATTATACGTGGAAAAAGAACAAGCTTGCATGACCTTGTATATTTTGCGCATTCGTATAATATAAAAGAAACATTACTATGTTTCAACCAAATCAAATTAATATCACCAAAGCGCCCTACATTTGCTATTTGATTCTATCAATCCCCGAATTTAAAATCTCAATTTTAAAATTTTAAAATTTTAATTTTAAAATCCCAATTTTACTTTGTCCAAAGGAAAGCACTGGGGATTAATGACTTCATTTCTGATCAGAAATAAACTGGCATGCGGATTCCACTGAATCGAAGCTCAAGAACTCGCCAAGGTATATTTAACAAAGGGAAGGTGGGGGGCATTTGGCCCTGCAGATCCCACTTAGTAGTAGTACGTCGCTCAGACTGGACCCTATTCTTACCCTTACTCTTAGGTTCTAATCTTGGTTTTGCCCCCCGCCCCCTGTAAAACGTTTAAAATATGCACTGGAGGTTCGCGCCCGCAGTTGCATGCATGAATAGTGTCCTTCCCGCCAGAATTTGTTTCACTTTCTTCGCAGTGTTCTTAACTAAGCTGGTGAATGAATGGGCATGGCAGCTCTCCTTGAAACTAAACCAGAGAAACAATTTATGAATATTATGTTTGCGATGTTACTCTGAGTGCATATCCACACCGGGCGAGCTTGAAAAATATGCCCGGCCACGGTGGGATTCGAACCTACGACCTTTGGAATACTAGCCCAATGCTCTTCCAACTGAGCTACGCGGTCAGGACGGTTCGAGTAAGTGATATTTCGGAACAGTATCTAGTTCCTTCAATACCAATGTGTTCTTGTAATATGAATTTTTTTCTGTGTTGGTGTTGTACTGTACTCAGGTGAATAATATGTTTGCGCATATTTTTCAAGCTCGCCCGGTGTGGATATGCACTCAGAGTAACATCGCAAACATATTATTCACCTGAGTACACAACACCAGCACAGAAAAAAAATTCATATTACAAGAACACATTGGTATTGAAGGAACTACACTCTAAAAACACTCTGGTTAAATTCAACCAGGAATTGGGTTAATAATCCACCCAACACATTCTGGTTAAATTTAACCCATTTCCTGGTTAAAAATTATCAATTCAACAAAAATTTGGTACACTTTTTTGGACTTTTAACCAGGAAAATGGTTAATTTTTTTTAACCAGACTTGTGTAGGTGGATTTTTAACCCCGTACTGGTTGAATTAACCCAAATTTAACCAGAGTGTTTTTAGAGTGTAGATACTGTTCCGAAATATCACTTACTCGAACCGTCCTGACCGCGTAGCTCAGTTGGAAGAGCATTGGGCTAGTATTCCAAAGGTCGTAGGTTCGAATCCCACCGTGGCCGGGCATATTTTTCAAGCTCGCCCGGTGTGGATATGCACTCAGAGTAACATCGCAAACATATTATTCACCTGAGTACACAACACCAACACAGAAAAAAATTTAATTTATGAATAGTTTCCTGCTATGAAGCTGTATACTTTACGTGTCTTGGAGTCAATGAAGCTCCAATAGTTGACCCAACTGATGAATGAACATACCGGCGTGCAGTTTCCACTCAGGATTATCAGGCGCTTCTTGCCGGATTGATGTTCTCGCTTCCCCCAACGTAATTTGATTTGTTGAACTATAAATGTAAGTTAATATCTCATCGTAATAAAGCGGTGTAGATGCAATATATAGCTTTCTTTCAACCAGATGGCTCTTAAAAAGATCAACCAGTTGCATTAGTATCTCATGATCAATGTTGGCTTGTCTACACGCATTGGATAATCCCTTGTCTGAGTTGTTTGTATACTTCCATACCATATATAGTCTTCACTAAACATACATAGGATTATTCTGATCAATAAATATGCAATCCCTTTGCCCAAGCTTTTTCGAAGATTTTTTCTGCGATGTCATACCATAAATCTTCATTAAACATGCATAGGGATTAATCTGATCAGTTAATTAGTAGAACAAATTAGTTAATTACTAGAACGAATTCAAATTATATCGTAATATTAATGGCCTTGTGAAGAAAATATAGTCAAGAAAATATTAGGTGTAAAATTGTACAGTACTTATTGACCGGCTTTATCGATTATGCAGCGTGACCAAATGTCGTCGGTTCTTCGCAATTAATATACATTCGAATTATTTAAAATAGCTTGTAATGACGAGTATATACGGTAGAAGTATTAATTTTGTTTTCTTACGGAACATTTTTGACAATTGGCTGTCTCTACTTCCAACCTATCCTGCATGGGGGAATTAAGACGGTTGTGGTAGTAAACTAGAATTGCAGTATACAAAACAGTTTTTATGCATTCATATATTGCATCATCACCGATATGTCCAATATACGTTAAATTCATAGATATGTTATATACACTAGAAGCGCATCTCTTTTAATAAAATTGAAGCCAAGAATATTCCAGGGGTTACCCCCATTTGAATAGATGGCGGCCATGTTGGTCGTTCCCACTTGCTAATAAACGCTTAATTTAAAAACAACAATAACTTTCATCATTTGAATAGTTTAAAAACGTATTTGGAATAGGGTTAACTTAATGTTTAAGTTCCCTGTTTAAAAAATAGAAAACATACAAATCTCCTCATTTCATGGGAACGACCTGAGACTGCAATCACAGTCCTTCAATTTTTGAATTGCAGAATAATTAGATGCACTATCAAGTGTATATAAGATGTCTGTGGTTAAATTTAAGTTAGTCCGACCCTTGGGAACACACTTGGTTACAATAAATGAAGGTTTTTAATTGTACCTCACTGATACTCCAATGGCAACGTACTTGAGCTGGTACTAAATCACATGTACAAACTTAAGATGTACATAGTCTTTAACATAAAATGCAAAACGTACAGTACGTATAAAGAGTATTTATTCAATATAAGCAGAAAATACGAGTTAGAGCAAGAGGGAGCACAATTGCACACTCAAACACATACAATTGACTCTAACATTCCTTATAGACTTAGTCCAAACGTGTCTCATGATATAAGCCAGATTTATACAAAGAGGCCTTGATAAAGATTTTGAATATACCTTGGAATGTTTGCTTTGATGCAAAGTTGCCGGCTGATTGTGCATGCAAAATATATATGTGCGTAGATGGCGAGAGAACCGCGTACCTATATATGGTACTTGACTGAAGAAAAAGAAGCACCAGACCGTAAGATTGGTGTACCTCGGGTGCGTAAGTATGAGCAAATTATCACACTCTGAATCAGCCGCTACTCATTACTGCATTCTACCGCCTTGCATGCACACAGTGACAATCACTACATCGACCTAGCCTCCTCCGCAGGCAACTCTTGTGGCATCCCAAATGGCAAAGGGGATTGGGCCGGGGGAAAGGCGGGATAAAGGAGGACCCCCTTAATTTTATTACTATACTCGGCCAAAACAACATTAAATATTATTGATTCGCCGTTCGCGACAGTATTGCTCTTTTTTTATGGGGATTTTTCAAAAGTTTGCCATTTGGGATGCCACAAGAGTTGCCTGCGGAGGAAGCTAACATCGACCCATGCATGCACACACAATAGTAATACAGCATACTGAAAACCGGCGAATATGAAATTGTTTTGTACTGTTTAATCAACTACGACTACGGTTTAGTAAACGAGTCGAGACTATATGTCATATGAGCAATTTTTAAGTAAGTCCGCTCTTTTTCAGATCGGCCATTAATTGGCATTGTTAATAATGTTATGTGTATAGTATACATTATACAACAGTACTCCGTGCATTGAGAAACAGTGTGAATGTTTGCCTTTGATTTTGTTACCAACAACATGCATACTGAGAAAATATATGTTGTTTTATACATACCCTCTAGTTTCCATAAACTTCTCTCCTTATAATTTAATGGTACACCGAAAAGACTTTCCAAACCAGAAATGAATTGATGTAATATAGAAGTCCACATGCACTTCCAAGCATCCTTAATGGCCCTTATTAATGTCCTTTAGCCCGAGTTCAAAGGCTAATACTTAAGCAAACAGTGTTTACGAGCTAATATATTAAATCCTGCTTTAATGTTGAGTAAATCCCCCATGCATGCTGTGGCTCAGACAATCGTAATATCCCTTGGTCGTATACAGTCGCACCCACCAACCGTGCTGTATACCGCAGAGTCTATACCTAGACGAGTTAAATTCACGGCTTCGTGTGATTATTGCTTCAAACCTAACTGTATAACAACAAACTTTCCAATTCGAGCTCTCTAAATATGTTAAAATATTCCAATTTATTTTTTCTAATTATTGGGAAATTTGCGAGTTAGTTAACTGGACTGGACTATGAAACATGAATTTTAACCCCAGTCCAGATTTATGTTATTGAAACCTTTTGAATGAAAGAAACCCCGCATCACTATTTCTATATACATGCAGTATACAAAGTCATTAGTTATCGGGAACTCAATAGTCGGTTTCCTTTGTGAATTTATGAGACATTAATACAAAGAGTGATACACTTTATCACGTAACTCTAAGTTGTTTAGCATCCCAATTACAGAATCATACGTCCGTTCATTAGCAGCTAATGGCGTGATTTATACAAAAGACGGTCAAAGATTAAGGACCCGGTTAAACAAGAATAAAAGTTGGTGAGCGAGAGTTTGTTGAGAGTTTCGGCTCAGCTCTCATGCTCGACTCTCGGTCAAATGAGACCAAGACTCAAGAGCGCATGCATGATAGTTGATGAGAATTGATTGGATAGTACCGCATGTATAGCAAAACCTCTCGTAAAAGTTAATTTATGAGAGCGCATGCAAATTGATTGGATAGTACCGCATGTAGCAAAACCTCTCGCAAAAGTTAATTTATGCCGAGAGCGCATGAGATTTGATAGCCAAACGCGAGCGAGATAATAGAGAGTTTATTAAGCTTCGCGATATACGTCAAACGGCAAACGCCAGGCAAAGAAAAATTTTACGGTATCAGGCAATAAAGAGTAAATGAACTTGCTGTTTTAAAACAGAAATACATAATTATTCTTTCGACGCAAGAGAGAAAATATGAAACGAAAACGTTCAACGAAAATTTTGCTAAGAAATTTCCTATTTGCCGTTCCCGGAAACGTGAAGCTTAATTTAATTAAACTCCCTATTACGGCTCTCCTCGACTCTCAATTTTTCTCCGTCACACAATTTACTTGTCAACACCAATGGGCGTGTGTCTTCGGACGGATGGAATGAATTCCGGCAAATTGACTGCGTTCCAATGCTATTATAGCCATTTGATCCGGGCTAAGCCATCTTTTTAATCTATCCGACATCAGATGCGTTTGATGTCCTAATAAATCGGCATGCGTTTCAAAAACATTTTATAAACTTAAAACAAATTCTTGCCTGATGTGTGCTGTTGCGCTAATCCTTGGTGACAACTCGTCTTTTTCACCACCATCCCATCAATTCCAAAATGAGTTAATCGTTTGTTTTCCTTCGTATTATATTGCAAAGTTTGATTATTTATTTAGCACGATCTCATATCTTGCTTGGTTTTCTAATCTATGATGGATGGGTAAACGCCAATTTTCGTGAGAAACCGCACAAAAACATTTAGCTCCGTATACTTATCAGATTCTCGTTACAATTTTGCGATAATTGTACCATTGTAATACATGTTCTAGAACAATGCGGTTTCCTGCATTCTCTTTTGGAACAATATAGTGTTTCAATAAACTACAATTTCCGCGCGTTTTTAGCATATTCATGTTAAAATTAATGTATGGCAGGACGTTAATGCATTTTAGTTATTAGCCTTAATAGCCACTCCAAAATATATAGCTGCACCTGCTTGTGGTTCCTGAATGGCGATCTCTTAATTCATGAGCAGAAATTTAATGTTAAAAGATAAGTGACAAATAAATGGTGTTTTCTAGTAAACTGTAATTTCCACGAGAAAATAACTAGTATTCCTGTGACGATTATATTAGCACATCACTCCAATAGAGTCTGTGGTTTGGGAGCCCGTCCGGGATTTTGTCCGGAGAAAATATTCACATTCCTGCTCTAATGACAGATCATTCTGATTCGAACAAAGATGACTAAAATTGTGTATTGTACAAGAAAATCTAACCAAACCATTAATTATTGATCTGGGGATATTCCAGAAATCGAGTTGTAAGTATAATTCACACCCATTTGAGTATCTTCAAATTATATTTTGACTACATTTATATTGCATATAAAACTGTGTTATAATCGTAGGAATGGTTATATACATTAATTAGTTGATGTCCTCATGCCCCCAGATGCAGCAACTGCAGGTTGCTGTATATCTTGAAACATTGCACATGATGTTTGTGATGTTAGTCCGGCAGTGTATATCCACACCGGGCAAGCTTGAAAAATATGCCTGACCGCAGTAGGAATCGAACCTACGACCTTTGGAATACTAGCCCAATGCTCTGCCAACCGAGCTATACGCGGTAAGGTCGGTTCGAGTATGTGATATTTCGGAACTGAGTCGATATATCAATGCAATCTAGTAATATGATTTTTTCTGTGTTCATGTTGTGTACTCTGAGTCGATATCAATGCAATCTAGTAATATGATTTTTTCTGTGTTGTGTTGTGTACTCAGGTGAATAAGATGTTTGTGATATGATGTTTGGGTTAGTATTCCCGCAAAGGTCGAAGGTTCGATTCCCACCGTGGCCATGCATATTTTTCAAGCTTGCCCGGTGTGGACAGAGTAACATCACGAACATCATTGCACTTTGTCTTATAGACCTGCCTTGAAAATATGGAAATATCAAAGATTTACTGGAAATAGATAGTGAAACGATACTATGCATGTCATTAATTGCAATTGCATCCGACTAAATGCATAGTATATCCATATTATTTTCATACTATTTCCATAGTAAGGATTTTGAAAAAAAGTAATGTAGATCTTGAAAAATGCACTGACTTGAAATCAATCAAATAAACTTTATTTCATCAGGGTATAGTCACGTCAGTTCAGAACACTGGTATCAATGTGAGCCTTGAAAATATAGATCTTAGTTTCGTTTTCAGTTTCTTATAGATCTTAGTTTCTGTTAGATCTTAATATAGATATAGATCTTAGTTTCGATGTCGATTAAAATTGATATGGATGAGCGCGTTTTATTCCAAAACTGCAAAAGTAATTACTGACCGGCCGCCTCTTTTTTTCACAAATACTTTTGTTCTCGTGAAGAAATTGATTATATTTTTAGAAAGTTTTATCTTTGTTTAACATCTAAAGCGCAATTATTTACATAAAAACAGGCAGAAATATCTCGAAAACAAATAATATATATCTTGAGTTATTTTATTTGAGATTGATTAATACTTAATTCTTTCGCAATGCCGAGTGCCAACAAACAGATGGCATAGCCTTCTATTTTTTTAGACAGCCAAGCTCCCAATCAGGCCTATAGTTCATGTTTTTCATTGCGCGTTTCAGTGATGATGTGCATATTAATGTAAAGAGCAAGCATGCGGCTGCAACCAGCCTTTAAAACGATTAGGAAAAATTATATTGAATAATATAGATGTTATCTATACGTTTACTGTAAAATGGACTTTCAATTGCGCGGTTATATGCAGATAAATATATACAGTTGCGGGGTTTTGCGCGAAAGTGATGTAAAGAATAATGTTATTGAAAGATCTATGGGACTTAATGATTGGTTCTGGCCTAATAGGCTTGGCCTTGCAGCTGGCAAACTGAAAAATAAAAAACATGGGAGCATCACATTTGACACATTTGTAAAGGCAGATATCAAATTTACTTAAGTCTAATTTAAAAACATGTCTTTAAACGATGTTTACAGTGCATTAACTTTCATCAAGGCGTATATATCATGCCTGTATGCATGGACTATGGTCAAAGTCAAAGAAATTTCAATGGTATTAATTTCAGCCTTAAGACGAAGTCATGTACACATAGACAAAGCATTCTGCGGCATCGCGCGTAATCTAAAATCTTGCGGCAATATACGTTACTTTTCTTTCTTTCCCTTTCTAAGACAAGCATTCATGCCGCTAAATTAAAATACATGTGCTATTGAAATATAAATGGCGCAGTAATTCACAGTGATCTAGAAGCTACTGCATAGGTGGACATCTTTAATTATTTTCACAGACCGATACATTTGCAGATAAACTTTGCCATTAAACTCTCACCCACGCAAAGGTGCATGTACACATGCAGACTTTGTGAGTTTTTAGAGCGCTTTATAACGCACGTCAGTTGCCGCAAAATCTGAAAATTGCTTACTAAGATGCGGTTAACTATCAAACAATAAGTTTGCGCACATTGAGCGCACATCGGTTTCAATTTGTGAGGACATGTCATCAGTAAACCTTGTGCGTTTTATAGGGATTGCCACGCTTCCAGACCAGACAGAAGAAGACGGAGAACTGACTTTTGGCCTCTCTGTATACATATATATATATAGGTCATATAGTGTACCGACAAGATGTCGATCGCGCGTGTGAAAGATAGCGCAAAATTACAATAAAACTGATAATTTACACCTTTATATAAATTTGTACATTTTTCAGAATAATTCACACCTTTAATTTGGATAGGCGTTCGCGCTAATCCGACACGTGTGGGCTGAATACGCGCGAAAATATTGCAATAGAAATGTCGTGCCTAGTCACATATAGCCACACTTTATTTCTTGCATGTCTTTCACTTGACTCCAACCAATAATGGTTGATTACCCGTTGAAGTTGGCTTTATTTCATGACCTTTTCAAAAAGGCGCAGCATAATAGCAGAAAGAACTAGGCGGTAAGTATACAAGCCAGTATAATTGCGCATCCGTGACTGACCCGGCTTCCGAACTGAAAATTCTCCCATTGGCTTTCACTGTTTTAGCAAGTAAAATTATCTGGCGTGCATTAGATAGAATAAACAAGTTTTTACAGTCTAGGAATTTAAAGTAGATATTGTCCAATATATCGGCTTTTAGCAACTAAAATTATCTGGCATGCATCAGATAGAATAAACTAATTTATAAACTAGAAATTTAAATTTATTATAGATAGAGTAATATACTCCAGTCCAATATCATTCATTTTTATCGACAGAAAACAGAGACTGTTGCCGTGTTGGAATATTTATAAAGACTTCACTGAGCAAATACTCCTTGATGGTTGTCTTAAATTTTTCTTATAGTCGTGATTAGAAACATCCTGCGTTCTTTAGAAGTAACATGCTTCTATACATGGGAATAGTTTTCTATACAGTTCAGACTCTCCCAGCATACTTCAAGTAGAGTCTAGTGCGCACTGAAAACGTGTCGTCCTTTGTCCGTTCGCTGACTCCAACTCCGGCCGCGAGTCAAAATGTATCTCCGCTCAATCAGCATTAAGCAACGAAGGCTTTTTTCAAGATTCTTAAGGTTCTTAACACTTTAAAATAAGGCTATATTAGATCAATCTTCCACAGCCGTCTTCTCATCGAAGGGACATCTTTATGGGTGAGTTCCGTTCCTAATTACACTGCGTCCTTCTGTTTTAAAAATTCCATTATTAAGTAGATTTCTTCTTTTCACATTGAAATTTACCAATTCTAGTTAATACCACCTTTTATTCCTATACATACTACATACATCCTATAATCTATATACCACATACTTCGAACAGCGTCTATATTTGGCAACCGCCCTTGAGCGCACTTTGCACCAAAGTTACATCCTAATCATCCCAGACACCACTGAAACATTTACCAGTGCGCAAAAACAAATCCTCATGAATACATCTGTCATAAATGGAAGCTCTTAAAACCCTTTTTCAAACAGATCTCCCACGACTTAATGGGCCTACACTTACCTATAATGGATCATGACCTCTTACAGTTTCTGGCGATGGGCTTGTGGCTTTACCTTCGGTTTAACGCGATAACCAGCAATGACATGCACCAAGAGGAGATAACTATTCATATATCTTTTCTCAAACGAGCTTTTCAGAACTATCCAACAAACGATTTCCTATCATTCATCTTATTTGACGGCATTTGGGGTTCGTAATGAGCGAGAGAAAGGGTTGCATTCGAGCTGCCGATTAACACATTAATAGCTAAGTCATCTTAGTTTATCTACGAGAAACATCTGTTATCTCCTGGGCCCGTATGGTTCTTAATTTCACCAACGGTTGAAATGAGACGCAAAAATACGGACTCGGGCTGACGCTCAAACGGGTCTCAGGATGCTCCAACTGGAGCGAGCAATCGAGTCCAAAAATTGAAGAAAATATGGCGGAAATTGAACAGCTATTCAGTTCCAATCCCTTTCCATTGTTTTTATCTGCGCGGTTAACACGTGTGCCAAAATTTCATATTTTGACGGAATAACACTGTGGTTTTATGAACTAATAACTTGTTTAGCGATATGTTCCCTTAGGATGTAACTGGAGTTTTTCTGGGAAAAACTGGTAATGAAAACTGTTTACGACCTTCATAGCTATTGGACGTCAATGGTCGCCATCTTTGGCTTCACTTTTCTCATTGGCCGAATGAGTGAAGTTCTTGCTCCAGATATATAGAGCACAGTGGGATGAATTCGAAACTCATCTTCGTCCCCAGGGCCCAGGCCCAGCCATTGCGAGTATGCATTGCATGGCATCGTGGGCTGAGTCAAAATTTCGCGCGCTTTTTTTTGTTTTGCTTTACTTTAATCTCTTGCAAGTTTCTTATTGTTCTTGATATTGTTTTGCGGCCTTCAGCCTTTTCAAAACTATGCCACCACTTTTTCGCCGAGTAAAAGAAAAAAAAATTGATATATTCAGCCCTTGGACGCCACCACATATAATTCGACATATATAATCGTTTGAATTCCGCCATTTTGGGTGGCAAATGTTTAAATGAAGCAGAATGAAATGTTTACTAACTGTAAACGCCCCCAATTTATCGCTTTATTTACCAGTTGATTAATACGAATTGAGAAAGGAAGTTTTTGGAATATTCAGACAGTTGTTTCCTTTATTTATGCAACCAAAATCGCATGATTCACATGATTTCTTAGCATAACGTGATACTCCCGCAAGGCCTGAATATGGTTAGAATAATCTGACCACAGTAACAGTAACAAATGGCTTTATTAGCATGACTTCACATACAAGTATTGCTAAAGCTTATTAGTTAATTATAAATATTTACAAATGCAAAATGTTTTGTGGTAATATAACACTGTGAGTAATACAAGAAATAAAAATGAAGTTATTGATATAAAGAAAGGCATAGTTAACAAATGAATACTCTATTTACAGTATATATGTAATTGAAGAAGTTTGGGAGTTAGTTCGATAGCCTATTGACTGTCAGCATTCCGAGCTTCAAGGCGTTTAGACCACAATAGGCTTAGTTCACCCCCCCACACACACACACACGCATCCAAACACACTCCGTGGTCACTGAATGATCCCAGACAGTTGTCGACTACTTAGTACATGTGTCTTTCATTTCTGCAGTAGTTTAATAAAAATTTTCCTCCTTTAAACTTTGATTCTATCACCATACTGCGCAAGGGATCACTTGGCTAGACCTGAAATCCTTCAACAGTAGTTCAATCAAGGAGCTGCCCAAAAATCCAAATATTTACCCATATGTACCTTAGAGTGACATCACCTTAGTATATACATGAACTTGTGGTTAGAGCTCGACAACTGGCCTCTGTAGCTCAGTTGGTTAGACCGCTGCACCGGAATCGCAGGCCCGCAGGTTCGATTCCTGCCTGTTCGACATGCCCAAAAATCCTGATACTTCGTTTCTATAATAGCATGAAGGTAACCTCATCACAAGCCTATCAGTATCGCTAAGCTTAATGTGCGAAAATGAAAATGGAATCATTAGGGCAAGAGTGGTCTATTATGTCGCAGCATATGAAATATTCAAACATGCTTCGGTTATTCCACTTTCGGACGCTTGCACGAGTCCGGAACGCGTTCCCAGTTTTGCGCGAGCCAAATTTGACGTGATGACTGGACATCAAATTGATTTTGTATTCAGTAATTGCAATCTAAACACATATTTTGGAATATAAATAGACGCACAACAGCCGTCCAATTCTAATGAGTGAACTCGCAAGTCACAGTTAAACAACAATCGAAGGAACTTATCAAATAACTTACCAGTGTTATCGTACGATTTGTTTATAGAAATTTATTTTGTTTTCCGCATTTTAATTAAATTTTTCATTAAACCGACTTGTTTTGACTGTTGTGAAAGGTGGGTATGACATGTGTGTTACACTGATATATCGGCTAACAAAATTAAATTAATGTAAAAAAATTAGAGTGTTAATATATACTTTTCGTGAGAGCAAATGAGCTGTTGAATCAGTCCAACTAAGTGTTAATATCTCCAACACATGCATATAGTCTCAGTTAATCAATCTCAAATTCAATAAGGGGCGGACCATTAGAAATCCTGGGAGGGGGGGGGGGGTGAAAATTCCCCCAAAAAAATTCGTGCAAAGGAAAATGCCTGGAAAAAAATTCGTGCAGCCATTACGTCAGAGAAAAAAACATTGTGCAAGCAAACAGCGACGTACAAATAGTCTTGAAAAAAAATCCGTGCAGAGGTTAAATGCATTAAAAAAAAATTCCTGCAGAGACACGAGACTGAAAAAAAAATTCGTGCCGCAAAAGTTTTATACCCCCCCTCCCGGGATTTCTAATGGTCCGCCCCTAATTTGACCGACATTAGTAGTATTTTACTACTACACAGGGACGGCGGAACAGGGGGGGGCTAGGGGGGCTAAAGCCCCCCAGAAGTAAAAGTGGGGGGGGCTTAGCCCCCCAGAAAATTTGAATTTTTTGGAAAAAATTTTGATAATTAGGGAAAAATTTAGGTTATTTTTTGAAAATTTAGGTATAAGGGGACAAATTTGCAATATTTTGTTTAAAAAAAGTGTATTTCCGAAAAAAATTTTTGATATAAGTCCGAAAAAATTTTTTTCGTCCCACAGTCACATTGCGATAAGTCGCATGTTTCGCTATTAATATATTCTTTTTGTTTTTGAACGAGTAAGAATGATTGATTATATCACTGCATATAATATTAAACAGCAATCAGTCTCACTAAGCGGCTTATTGTACGATGGAACTTCGAAGAAACGGGCACAAAAGTCAAAAACAACGTTAACACCCGATGCACAAGAAAAATGCTTGTGTTGAAGAAAGGTTCATCCCCTCCCCCATCCCAAAAACAAAGCTCCGGTCCCTCATTAGTTTCCGGATGAAACAAATTTGGCTTAATTGATTTCCAAAAATACACGCATTATTCCTCTAATTTTTTGAGCATGCAGATTAATTAGGCTTCAGACATTTGTATAAATAATATAATGCTGTATCCGTTGACCTTGCAGTTCCTGCAGTTCCTTGAATTTTCTGGTGTATAGGTTTGATAACATCGGTATATAGTCAGGGGCCCACAAAACATACTGTTCTAGTTTCCAGTCCTCTCATGCGAAAAAGCGTTGAAATATAAATAGAAGGCGCTTGGTCTAGGCGGCACTTTTTCCCGAAGGTATATCAGACAATATCAAGTATAAAAGAAACAAAAAATAAGCTCCTTAATTTTTGCGCCACTGAATAAAAGTATTGTTTCGATCACCGCCAGAGTTGTTCAGTGCCGTGCTTGCAGGAGACAATCGAATTTCATGACTCACGCTCTCGTCCAATGAGATTCAAAAATTCATGATCTTTGACACTTTGTATACAGTAAAAAAGATTATTCAGTTTAAACACATCTGACAGACCTGTCAAGTATATACACTGTAAAGTTCAGTATCGTTTTTATCTAAAATTTTAGGTGTTTCATAAATAAAAAAAGTCGACTCGTATCATAGCTGTATGTACTAATCAATTCTTGGACTTATCGATGGCTATAAGTATAGCAAATTATTTGATATTTTTAAGCACGTTATAAAATATTCATGAATCGGTGCAGACCGCGGCAAAACCATGCAACGCTAATTTATAATGTAATTCTCGACTTTTATCATAAAATGACTAAACGGTGTGGCGCAGTCGTAAAATTTAATTGATGCACTATAATGTACGAAAATCACAACAGAGAATGACGAGTATCTCGACGAGTATAACGTATATCATGTTAGGACAAATATTATATAAATTATGGAGTGGATTATATAGCTACAGTTTGTCTTTTTACTGAAGCTATTAAACTAACTAAAATCTAGGTAAAGTTGACAGATAAATTTTGTGAGTTTTTTAAAGTTTGCATGCCATTATTGCATTGACTCTCAAATAACGGAACAGAAAAAGTCCGATATCTATACTCATGTGAACATTTTCGTGCATTTACAAGGCCGGCAACCGGCGCGCAATATTGATTAGCCAACGTGTCATTCCTGCCGAAAACCGACTGATTATAAACCCAAAAAGTATAGTTATATGATAGAGAATGTTGTTATGTAAAATTAACACTTTCCGATATTAAACTGCTTGCGGTTTTCGTTCGATATTCGATGATATTGCCATTATTAAATATTGGCTACGAATACAATTACATTTTATTTTACAGCCTTATCATTATTTTTTAATAGCATAATTGCCAACCATATTAAACTATAACAGAGAATATCTTGGAAAAATATTTGTAAAATTATTTTTGGTATAGCTAAGTATACAACTATAAAAAATAACTTACCGCGTTGAAACTGCTCGTTTCTTCATGACATCCTGTCTCACTGATGGGATTTCGATCAAGATTCATGCAACTGCAACAGCAACATCAAAAATTAAATATCAGCTGCAAGTGACAAGACAGCTTTCTTTGTGCTCATAAGTTTTCCTATATAAAGTTATGACAACTCATATAAAGTTGTCTAGAAGCTGTATTTGTTGATATTTACATACAGCGAAACAAGTATGGCGGGTCTTTTATTTCATTGTATAAATTTCAGTGGCTAATACAAGGCGTGCGCTAGCTCTTTGTTGAAATTTAATTTTGTTTAACTTGCATAAGGGTTTCGTGTTTGTTTTGTAGCCCGCCTGCATTATTTGATTTTATAATTATTCCTGCATCACTCTCTTCAGTTATTTCGTTATTTCCACTCAATTTCAAACGGACCCGGCAGAGAACAGTCTTGACGCGAGTGCTCGTTGCGATTCGTCGCTGGAACAGCTCGACGAGCTCGCCAGTTTTCGTATGCAGGCCAGCAAACTTGATCCATCCTAGTTTTCAAGTTAGTGACGTGAAAACATCATTAGATAGCTTGCTTTCCATCGTTCATAATTTATTATCACTTGCTTAGGTGGCGCAATATTCAGAGCAAGCGCCTTTCAACTGTGAAATCCACGTGGGACTGATTGTCGTGCGAAAAGAGACAGCGAACACCTCACATGCAGGGAATGTCGACAGGTTCTGACTTCTGACCGTTGTTGTGCTCCGTGCTCAGACATGAGATATACGGTGGCAGGTGGCTGCCAGAGGCGCCCTCGTAGAAGGTATCTCAGTCTTTTAAATCGATTTACCTTGTCTTTTAAATCGATTTACCTTGTCATTATTGATGATCAGCTAAAATGGAATGCACATATAGATAATGTCGTCACCCGAAGGTGTCAAAGGCCATAGGCATGATTCGAAGAATGAAAAATTTTGTACCCCACATTAATTTCAGTTTATTTAACAATTATTCGCCGAAGGCGAGGTGATTATCGGGGAATAAAAACCGAGACGAAGTCGAGGTTTTTATTCACGATAATCACCGAGCCTGAGGTGAATAATTGTTTTAGTATAATTTCATAGGTGATTATTTGGAAAAAAATAAGAAAATACACATTTCTTCGTCATTTAATTGACAAAAAGGCTTTGGCCGCCATTTTGAAAATCGCTTAGGTGATTATCGCGTAATAATCACCTCAACGGCAACCAATCAGCGTGGAGAATTTTCAATAATCACCTAGCCTTGTTTGGGCTGACATTGGTAATGTTTACTCGCTTGAAAAGCTACAGAAAATGCAAAACATCGGGCTGCAAGAGTCATTACTGGTAGGTCGTACGAAGTTAGGTCCGAGACTATTTTACAGGAATTAGGCTGGCAGCCACTGATAAAGAATTGGAAAGAGAATAAGGCAGTTTTTATGTACAAAGCCAAAAATGGCAAATACTTGACAACAATTACTGATATTTTTAATGTGAAAAATAATGAAAATCATAATTTACGCAATAACGATTGTGACTTTTCGATAAAAAAGCCTAAAACTAATTTTCTTAAAAAACGTATCGGCTACTCGGGAGTAAAGATTTGGAATGAACTGCCAACAGAACTTAAACATAATGGTATATCATTTAACAAGATTTAAAGCGCTGTTCCGAGACAGACAAACGTAGATTGTTAAACTTTTTAATGTTTTATTATAAGGGTGGGTGGGAGGACAGAGTGAAGGAAGGGGGGGATTATTCGTGTGTCATATTTATATATACAGTATATATTTGTATATTTTCATTATTTTCTTCCTCTATTATTAATCAACGGCCCCTTGAAAATCAGCTACAAGGAACTGTACATAAACTTGCTGAAGGGCTACCGTTGTATATGTGTGTAAATAAGATTAAATAATAATAATAATAATAATAATAATAATAATAATAACAGGCGACCACTGGAGACGGCACATTTGCGACCATGCATGTTATATCAGTGAATTTATAAGACCTGCTTTGATAATTTTGTAATCACGGTACGTAACAAGATAAAGCCTAAAGGGGACTAAACTAAAGCCAATGTGACTATGTCTCGAACACAGAAACGAGTTTCTATAGCCATGGCCAAGTACTTGCCGGAAGGGTATATTCAGCTTAGCTCTCAGCTGCGGTCGAGTCATGATGATACTTACCAATTTTATTTGTACTTGGCCTGGCTTGGGTATCTACATCCAGGGACGCCGGAACTGGGGGGGCAGAGGGGGGCGGCTGCCCCCCTTGCCTTTTGGGGCAGGGGGGGCAGGGGGGGGCAGAAGTGCCCTTTTAGTTGTAAAATAATACGTGATAAATCACATTTCCAACGATGCTTTTTGTAGGAAAATCACGAGATTCAGGTAATTTATAGTTTATATTTATAAAAATTTTTGGAAATGTTTGGAATTTAGAAAAATATTTTGAAGAAATGGCGAAAATTTAAGATATCCGGAAAAATTTTTGGCTTCTCGGAAAATTTTTGTATGTCCGGAAAAATTTTTGACCCCTAAAATGGTACACTGACCGAAATTTTTTTGGCGACGGGGGGGGAAGTCGCCAAAAAATTTTGCAGTGAAAAAAAATTTTTCAGTAAAGGTGCCCTTGGTGTGCGTCCGCCCCCCTTTGCCCTATTATCGTTCCGGCGTCCCTGTCTACATCTCGGATATCTATCTATCTATCTCGTCTTGGGTATCTACGCCGACGTCAAAGATGACCTGAAAATTGTTTCTATTTCCATTCTTCAGTTCTTGAGACTTTCACATGCATAATCATAAAAGAGTTGTTCCATGGCTCGAGGTATCTATCATTACTCGCGGTCATCTGTCACTTGCTTTCCGTCTCGGTCAGATCTTCCACCATGGACCAGTGCGAAAATATCGATAGTACTTTTTCTGATTGAAACATTGAAACTCAAAAGCATAAACTTAAACAGTGTGAAAAGTTTGTATCGCGCAACCGAGATATCGGCGCGCAATTTTGATGTTTTCTATTAATCTATATACTGTATTTACTATTAAATTTTCGAAATCTCGGTTGCGCAATTTCCAAACTTTCCAGTCAGAATTTATTTAATAAATTAAAACTTTTAATCTTTCAAATAGTTAATATCGGGCCCTCTTCAATATAGTATTCCCCGCTTTCCTCGTCAATTGGAATAGCACCCATGATAGGAAGTCGCAGTCCTCGTTTCGTTGTGAATTGTATAAATTGTTGTCATACTCATTTTGTGGTTGATATTGATATCCCACGGCAAACTATTGAAAATACCCGACCACTCATATGTGATTTTCATTATGATTATTCCGTAAATTATTATTAGTCTTATTACTGAACAACTCCGGACTGATCTGAAAACTGAGTTCAACTTGACACGGCCACAATTTCCCGGGCATTGCGGGTATAACTGGCGCATTACTCAAGGGCACAAAATAGAAATAGGCAGAAGCTTCACTCGAGTCGGAACCTTTGAAGTTTTTGTGCCGGCACATGTTACTTCCGGATCTTGGCCGCCATGTTGAAAGCAACCAAGCAACCAACCACAGATTAAGAGGACTTAATCTCTTAATTAAGAGGACTTAATCTCTAGACCTCTTAATCTGTGAACCAACTCTGGTCCAAAACATTATAAACTAATATGGCGAAACTTGTATTTCATAACTTTAAATGGGTATATCGTCGTTATTTTATGGTGGATGTCATTGAAATTTTCAGGACGTACTAAAGAAAGGTAGATTATTCATTTTGATTATTCATTTTATTATAATAAAAGCTTATTGAATGATGCTAAAATTGTCATTTTAAACGCATTGCAAACTGTATGTGCTGTTTTGGCACCGCGCGATTATCAATGAACGTATCATTGTGGGGAAAGGGTTTATTTGTTTTTCTGAGTGTAGTTTGAAACTATTGCAACTACTATTCCACTTAACTTGAAGAAAAATGCGTCATGTCTTGTTTTTAGAACGCAGTAGGTTGAATTTTTTTAATTTTAGGCGCATATTATACTGTGAATATCCTTATAATTCGTACTACTACTCGTACTAAATTATATACCTGATCAGTAAAAGGGGATGTGATGTCTTTGTATTGGGCTTCTTTTCTTAATTAACAAAAACGTTTTTGGACTAAACTAAGTAAACTGCGCGAGTAGAATCCATTTTCACCAGAACTGGTTTATAATTTGTAACTTTGATATTAAACTTTGATTGCTGGTGACAGTAATGCCCCTATCAATGTTAAGCCCCAGGGGGGGGGGGGGGTCGGGCATAGGTGGGGCATTTGATTTTTTGAGCAAATTTTCAATCAAATGCCCCACCGTCGGGCAATAAATATTGGTCAAATGCCTCACTATTTTGCAATAAATTGCAATAAATACTATATTAATAAAGGTTAATTGGTTCAAATTGCCCCAACTTGGGGCCAAAATGCTGATCAAGATCCTTAGGGTGGGGATGCAATTGATGATCAAATACCCCACATATGCCCCCCCCCCTCTGGGGGTTAACATTGATAGGTGCATAATGAGTACGGTATTTGTTCACATCTGTATCAAGCAATTGATGGTGGAGCAGACTAACTTGCCAGAAGTTACAGTTCATGACCCAAAATTGCAACACACCAATCTCATGTAGATTTACTCAGCAAGCACCATCTTAATTAATGATTTCACCTGTTTCAATTACCATCAGCATTGTTAGGTTTACCATCTTAGTGAAGGAGCAAGACTAATTAGGCTCCAAAATAATAAAATATTGCACATTCAAACTGTGTAGCTCAGTCTGGAATGCATTGGTCTTGTACACCAGGGGTTGTGGGCTGCATTCTTACTGTGGTCAAGTTGATTTTTCAGCTTGCCTGGTATAGATTTACTCAGTGTAGCAACATCTTAGTAATTATTTAACACCAGCCTTGTATTTTACAGTTCAGTTCTTATGTACTTTGGTGTAAAAGATTTTAAGCAATATAACTTGTAGAATTTATATTGCTTGATTGTTTTGGCAACACAGCATATTGTCCAGTGTATATGGTTAAAGATGTGCTACCTTCAAATATTTTCTGTTCTTCTTTTTAGTGTTGGAAAGTTCACAATTGGCAAATTTCAAGCTGTAGTAAATGCACAACCTCAAAAACAATTTTTGTATCTTTCTTGATGTAGTCCAGAAAGCAATTTGTTGGAACATGAAGACCTTCAAATGTGTTTTCTGTTTGATCAAAGGCCTTGACGAAACAAAACTGCTTCCTGTTATCATCTAGGTCATTACATTGGATGGCATTTGTGCATGTAGGACAGTTGCAGATCTTAATAGATTTATGGATCTACACTCAAATTTATGGAACTAAATTATATGGATTTATGGAACTAAAATCAAATTAAATATGGATTGATAATATGGATAAAAAATATGGATTTATGGAACTAAAATCAAATCAAAGTGTTGTTTACATTTTTGGAGTTGTACAACTTGTACTCAGTAGAATACACTAGATGTTAAAGTTTCATTTACTTGGTTCCCTTTGTAAAAACAACACTACAACTTACATGCACCAACATCCGATTTGTTGCAAGTTGAAACCAGTTTTATTGCCTGATATATTTTACTCTGCCAACAAGTCTTAATAACTAAGGGGCTATTTACATGAGCCCGACTAGTCCTGTTAACCGAGGCACCCAGCTTAATACAAATCATTTAACAAGAATCTGCCTAGCCGAGATCTCACTTCAGTCAAATGGGATGCCCGGATAACCGGGCTGAAATTTCTCCATGTAAAGTCACCAGCTCAGGTAACCTCCTGGCTAGCCAGGCCTTCAGCCTGGTTAACCGGGCCAGCCTGCATGGCTAGCCGGGCTCATGTAAACAGCCCCTAAGGTGATAGCAACAATAATATACTTGGTGCTAAATGTAACATAAACTTGAGTAACAGAGAAAATTCTCATATTCAGATTATTTTCCCCTCATTGTAGAGTAAACTGTTAATATGTATCTTAAAAACTAGAGTGTATATTAGAATCTCACAGATTTATAATTTAAACTGTCGTTAAGATAAATCAGGTCTCTTATTGTCTGTTTTGTAAATGAAGTTCCCTGATTCATCCAAGCATTGATCTTTAAACTATTTTTCCAATATCAATGAACAGTCATGATAATGTCATAGGAGGCCTTGTCACTTGTGATACCAAATTTGTAAAGCCACAGCCAAAGGATTTCAATAGGATTTCAATAAGTAGGTCCAGCAATTTCTTTCATATCGCAATATTATTTTATATTAAACGATTGTAGGCCAATATGCCAAGTTGAATTACACTGTATTGAATAGGTGATCCCAGATTCACAGAAGGTTCGATGAACTCGATTTATTTCCTTCATTGTTCATGGCATTCACGTCCTTAATCCTTTTGTACACCATGAAATATCACCAACCTATCACTCAAAACATATTTTACGGCGATCGGACTAACCACACATAAGCTATATAACTTTATATGTTTATCACTATTCGCCAAAGACCGAGGTGAAATTAATCTATGTATGACAATGGCCAAATTCCACGCTTAAATTCGTTTCTCATCCTCATAGTAACAATTAAATCAAAGAACAACCTCTTCTTTATGATATTTCAAAGTATCATGAGTTTTGCTTGGATACATAAAAAGCTAGAGCACTTTTAGTGGCTCTATTTCGTATTCCGCCATATTAACTCCTATAAAATTTCCTCTGGTTTGGTTGCTTTCAACATGGCGTCCACGCCGGAAGTCGGCTGACATTCTGGCACACTTTTTACCCTTGAGTGAACCTTCTGCTCTATATCTATTCTGTGTCAAGGGTCTGGGATTGAGTATTAGCTCAACATACTTCTCCAGTTTTTAAAGCTTTTTAAAAGTTTCTATGATTTGATTTGTTGAATTTTCATCTCTTTCGATCAGTTATTAACCATAGAAGTTATTTAAAACAAGAAAAAAAAATAAAGAGCTATTTGAGTAACACAGAAAGGTGGAAGTATAAAAGTGGTGCCGTGACCAGGATTCGAACCTGGGTTATTGCGGCCACAACGCAATGTACTAACCACTATACGATCACGGCATTCGGTGAAAAGAAATGCGAAAAACTAGAATATATTGAGAATATTGCTGAATAGAAGTAGAAGCTGATTTTAGAAATTAAAATTTATATAATATCGGATAAATTTTAATTTAAATTTTGTATTTGAATTTCAAATACAAAATGGTCGCTGAAGTCTGAAGGCAACAATGGAAGTCAAAAGAAGTGAACTTCACAATGGGTATTAGTACCAATTCCTTTATTTTAAAACTAAATAAAGAGCAAAAATAAAAGCTAATGTGCCTGGAGTATAGCATGGACAGATAGAACCGGCATTATTTTAGTTTATACATATATTTTTATATTTTCATGTTTATATATATGTCGATTTCAGTATTTACTCGTAAAATATATGGATATTAGTACTAATTCCTTTATTTTAAAACCAGATAAAGATAAAAATAAAAGCCAATATGCCTAGAGTATAGCATGGATAGGTAGAACTGGCATTATTTTAGTTCATATTTTTCATGTTTTATATATTTCCGTTTGAGTTACATTTTAAAATTCAAATATATCGTTGAACGGTCATTGACCTTGGCATAGGAATAGAATTCGAAACCATTTAATATTATTCATTAATTCTAGTCACGTTTTGTCTTTAGGACGAAGTTATTGTCTGTTATTGACCGTCTGTCATGTCAAAATGAAGACAATTATAGATTAATACCACAGGTAAAAAAATACAAAGTGATGTTGTAAACTTTATAAAACAACGGTAACTCCGAAAATAAACATTTTGATATTCTAGCTTTCGACTATTCATTCATCATCAGTTGATGATGACTGACTCTTAGTCGAAAGCTAGAATATTAAAATGTTTATTTTCAGAGTTACTGTTGTTTTATATTATATTAAAATACTCAGTGGTTCCCGTAATTGTTGTAAACTTTACTTATGCACATATCAACGGCCTGCCCGGGGGGTACACCCCCGGGACAACCGGGGGGAAACGAGGGGGAATTTGGTATTTTATCCGTGTATTCTGCCCGTGAACCCCGGGGAAATTACAAACTTCGCAATAATAGGACGACGGGGGAGGGGAAGTAGGGGACTTTGACGTGACAATTGGAATTTTATAAATGAAGTGAACAATTGGTGCGAACTCAAAATCGCAGGCTCACGGAGAAAAATATCGATCGCCAACTTATTATTTATGATATTTTGTAGTGGTCTTGCTAAAATTTGAATAAATAAATACAGAATACATGAGTGAGTGCCATTGTGATACCCCAGTTTGTATGATAATTTCAGGGTGTTAGCCAGAAAATTTTTTTGGACCGATCAAAGTCCTTGTGTAGGAATAAATAGTGTTTTTTCCAACGTGTTTCTTCTTAGATGCAAACAACAGTGGCTTCGTTTTTTCTATTTCATTTCCGGTGAATGAACACGGATGCACACCGATGGCACTTTGTTTTGTACATTTCATTTCAGTGAATACACACCCAATATGAATGAAACACGATACATTTTGAGAAAATAGTTAATGGAAAAAGTAAATAAAACATTCTTTCATATAATAATATAATATAAAATCAAATGCAATGCACTTTCTCATCAGAAAAAATGAAAATCTTCCAGTAGACCCAGTTGGGAAAGCCCCTTAACTACTTCAATTGGGAAGAGTCCGTCAAACGGACAGTATATGGGCTAGCTAACACCCTGAATTTTTAATTGTTTGTATGCTATTTATATTATGAACTACTTTATTCTAAGCCCCAGGGGGAGGGCAGTTTGACTTACACGTTTCCCGGGGGAGGGAGGGGGAATTAATGCATTAGAATCATGTTTTTTCAAAGTCCCGGGGGTGTACCCCCAGGGCAGGCCGTTGATATGTGCATTACAATGTATAAAAACACACTATGACTGAAGTATTGAAGAATGTGTTTTATATAATAGCTACAGTGAAGCACGCAATTTGATTGGTCAATAGCCGTGCAGGATCAGGCTATCCTGCACAAGGAATTAAAATGTCTTCGCGGGATTCTCAAAATGTCATTGTTTCACTGTAGTTTATATTTTATAAAACAATTACCAAATGGTTTTCCAAGCAGGATAGCGTGATCCATGCACTTGGGATGCTGCTCGACTTTCGGAAAGCATAAAAATACATTCGCCTGTGGCTCGAGTATTTTTACGCTTCTCGCGACATCCCATGTGCATGGATCATGCAATCCTGCACAGAAAACCATTCAGTATTACTTGTACTAGTACTTAGCTGTATTATCAAGTGTATTTATGGGTAAACCATGATAGAAAGTTCATCTGTCACTTGTAACTTGAGCGTATATTAGAACCCATTGCTGCATAATTAATGGCTTGACAAGTGGCAGATTATGACATTGAATGCCAAGTTTATTGACATCACCTCCAATGAACGCTATGAGGTCAAATCCAATAATGGGCCTTCGCTCGAAACACCAATTTTTCTCCTTGTATCTTTCGGGTTGTTGCATCTCTACCAACCGAAGTTTTGTTACACACAGATACTACTAGTTCAGTTTACTCAGCAATGCACTTCACTTAAAAATGCTGTCTGCCATTAGACTAGAAAGTTTGGAAATTGCACACCTGATATTTCAAAAATTCAATAGTAAATATTAATAGAGAGCTCCAATATGTCAGTTGTACATTACAACCTTTCCATACTTGAAAGTGCATTTTGGCACATCAGTTAGTTTGGTTAAAAGGTGGCAATGTGCCTTGATATGCTCTACTTGAGTATTTTACTCTGTCTAATCCCAGATGATTTCACATGTCAAGGGGAGGGTGCTACCACACATTGAGCTGCAATGTGCCTATTAAAATGCATGCAACTTCATATTTTACTCTGTCTAACACCAGATGATTGTCAAGGGGAGAGTGAACTTGTATATTAATGGATTTAAAAAACCTGTTAATGCCCAACACTTTTCATTGTTGAGTAAAATAAAGGTATTTTCCTTTTTAACTAAGGTACATGCAGATGCGTTGCAGCTTTAATGGGTTAAGATATTGTGTATTCATAAGAAACCAGACATGAATTAATTTGTTTGTTCAATCATGAAGGAAAAATAATTCATCCATGCGCCACCCACCTCCTCCCCCTCCCCCCTGTGGATATTCTATTTTATAGTAAAGATTCTATAAAGTTAACATTGAAATTTCTTAGTTATTATCATTATAACATAACATTGAGGCTCTAATGTTAAATATCATGCTATGTTGAAAACAAAAGTACCTGGGTTGTATTCCAAACAAATAATTTTACAATATTTCATTTAGCCACGATGTATTACCCTTGTGTGGCCGACTTTGTTATAATTGTAATGTATGAAAGCCAGACAATTTTAGTTGATGAAGTGATTTTCAAGAATACGGTTCACTTGCAAACCTATGAAAAGGCAGTGTAGGTAGATAGAGACGATAGGCAGAACTTCAAACGGTAGGGAGAACTTCAACGTTTTGAGCGAATTAAGGCCCTTTTTTGGGAAGCTAGTCATCCCGATGAATGGCCTTTGATCGATATCCTTACACACTGCAGCTACTTGCAAACCTATATAATTCATGGTTATGCTATTCATTCACAACCGGGGGGGTGCGCACTTGGTTTGCAATTTTTCCTCATTGTCTCATAGATGTCACTGATGACACGATTTTTGAGTACCACTTAGAAAAATCATTCATGAGTGACTTATTTATAGACTGGTTCTCCTAACTTTGCTTTGTATTGTGCTCTCTAGGGTATTGCAAGCAAGAACAAAGATGACAAATCTGATAACGTGAGGTGAGAAAACAAGTGTTTTTGTTTTTAGACAGTAAAGTAACAGTTACATGTATAGGAAGGTACAGAAGGATTATTCATATTACATGATATATATGTAAATATACAGAATCACAGCGCGTTCATATAATATTATGCACAATACAAGCTAGGACATGTAATGCACTCCCTACTTTGGATAAGATGGTCTATGTTGCAATCTTGTTTCGTGTTTGTACTGTGTTCTGTTGTTTTGTATTTGTTCTGTAACAGGCTCACGCTGTGTTAGTGTTCCTGAGGCTGAGCCGTTTTCCTGTTAGTACTTTCCTTGTTTATATTCGTGTTAACGACCTAAGTAGTAATACATATTAAATAAAACCAAATGTAGCCCTAGCCCGTCGTGAGAAAGTTTGGAAAATTAATCTACTGTATTTGTTGAAATTGGCAAAACTGATCCGTGATGTTGTAATGTTTTGATGGATAATGGGAACTGTATGGTGTTAAAATGGTTTAAATTTTAAATACCCCCAATAGTTGCTGAAATAACTTAATATTTTAATGTCCGTGCGCAATATGAGTGTATGCTAGCCTTGTATTTGGTTGCAAAGCATAGAACAACCACAAGCATTATTGTTGGCAAGCGTAACTAGAACCGTGATTTTTCTATTCAAGGTAATTGACATGTGCACGCCCTGGTCATTAGAAACACGCCCAAGATCTAAAATCCTAGCTAAGACCCTGTCAGACATGTTTACTTGACATGGTATAGTGTTGTGTGCTAGTGTAGTCGACCATGCAGATTATATTGCCTATCTGCACCCAAATCTTCGCCCAAATCTGCACCCAAATCTGCCTTACTTTGTTGTACAGTGGAATCGCATTAATACGGTCAAGGACGGGTCGAAAAATTTGGGGTAGTTTTTATACGGAAAGTACCGTGTTTCTTGGCGTTTTTCTGGGACTTGTAATAAAGAGGTAACCGTAGTGTAATGTTAAGCAGAGTTCCATTGTATTTCTGTCTGTCTATATCTGGGTTTCAGTCACGTGATACGTTTTAATAGCGCTTGGTGGTCAACTCCAAATGGAAACACATTTATCAGATCGAGTTAAATATTCATTATAAGTATTGATCTTGTGTTTGGTACATCAAATATATGCAATTTAACGAAATTTACTTGCTTCCACACGGCGTATAAAGCGGCAATATGTGAAGGTGACCACCAAGCGTTTCCCTATTGTGTAAGTCTTGAGTGAAACCCACCTATTGCCAAACAGATAGCTGCGGTGTGAGAGAAATAGAACTATCTGAAAAATATATAACCGGAACTTCGATGTTTCAAGCGAAGGCCCTTGTCGGGAAGTTAGTGGAGTGAATCAGGTTTATGAAGCAGTTTACTTTTCAACAGGAAATTGTTCGGAATTATTACTAATAACCGGTTGAATATGAACTGTTTAATATTACAGTATTAAAAAGTATAATATTTCCTGTTTATGTTCTAAACGTTAGCTTTTATGTTTTATTTTTGTAATATACAGGACAAGAAGAAAACAGAAGATGAATTTCAAACACCAAAAAAAATTCCCAGAGAAAGGTGTATTGAAATTAAAAGAAAATGCCTTGGGGGAGTTTTATGAAGTTATCAATTTGAATGAATACCCATATGTCTCATATCAAACAAATAAAGGAGGTTTGCCGATCCCAGCTGATTTCCAATTGACATTAAAACCAGGCATCCCAAAGGGAGTAAAACCTTCAATGTGTTTTTGCAAACCACCAACCAAAAGAAAAAGCAAAAATGAAAATGTAAACCAAAAATATGGTTCAGGATTCAATTCAGAGATTCAATCAAAAGAAATTTCATGTATCGAAGGAAACAGTAAAAATGATAATGTTGCCCAAAAAGATTATTCACAATTTTATTTAGACATTTTATCAAAGGAAGGCTCTCGTTCATCTGTAATTCAATACGCCTCGTGTTCATCAAATAATAACCAAAACGAAGATAAGCAAGTATGCCATGATAAACAATTAAATGATAATCAGAAACGGGCTAATGATAAACAAATTGATAATAAACAAACAGATGGTAAGCAAAATAATTATGAACATATAAATGGTAAACAAACACAAAATGCTCAAACAGACGTTAAACAAATTGGTGATAAACAAATTAATGATAAACAAAACAGTGGTAAACAAAAAGATGAGACACAGCACGTACATGATGAACAAATCGATGATGGAAAAATAGATGATCAAATAGAAATAGACCAGCAGAATGTCTCAGATGGTGAACAAAGGAACGAAAAAACGAATCAACAACAAGATCAAAATCACGCAACAAAGCATTCATCACTTTGTGGTGTATGTCTTCAGGAATTTCCCTCAATTTTAAGTTTAGAGCAACATCGAGAAAAAAACGGTCATTACCTTTGCAGTGAATGTGGCGAGGCTTTGAAAGATGATGCAGCATTTAGGGAGCATACAGATAAGAAATTGTGCAAGAAAGCCGTCTGTATATTTTGTGACCAGAAATTTGTCACCCGTGATGAGCTGGAAAATCACAAAGCAACAGTACACCACAAATGCCTTGAATGCAACAAACTATACAACAGTGCAGGTAAGTGAAGTTCATTTTAATAGAAAGCAAGCATGTACAGTAGGATAAGTGCCCACCAGGTATATATAGACCGAATTTGGGGGATTTTATTCACTACAGATTTACTCCATGCATGCACAAAAAGTCCAGATTGATGAGAGGTCCATTAAATCATATCAGAATTTCATTCTCCAAGGCGGTCTTTGGAGTTGACGTTATACTGTAGTTTCCTGTTACTGGATCATTGTAAGAGCTATGAAACCTTTTTTAATGTTGTCAGAATTAATATGGAAATGTTTCTTTTCTCTTTCAGAAAAATTGTTGGCACACAACGAACGACACCACGGTGCTCCATATACCTGCCTACAATGTGGTGAGGAATTTCCAACTCATGCTTTGTGCAAGAAGCATGCGATGACTAGACATAAAAAGAAGAAATATCATTGTCCTGAATGTGGACGTGGTTTTACGAGAATGAATCTTTTAACCAGGCACGCCACCTATACTCATAGCGATGAGAGAAATTTTCAATGTGAGGTAAACGCCTATACCTCAAAACACTTTGACTCTTTGTAATATGTTTGTCTAGTTTACACAGTGAACTTAGTCCTCAGCAATGACCACATAGTAATGCTTGAATGTGTTCGACTCAAATCACTTCAGATTATTGCCTAGTTTATACATTTGGATATACTGTAGACAAAATATTATAATATTTTAAATGTGTTTGACTCGAAATCACTACAGTGAATACAGACAACATATAGTATAATTTTCTAAATGTGTTCCACGGGGGTTCGGTGGAGGTAGGTAGTATTTTCCAATAAGCTTCTGTAGTTTGGGTCAGAGTTTAAGAAGTAAAACGTTTCAATTATACTTCTTTGCCTAGATTTGCTCAAAGACATTCAAACGTCCAGATGCCCTAAAGACTCACATGATTACGCATTCAGACAGCAAACCGTTCCATTGTGGAAAATGTGGAAAACAGTTCAGCCAGAAAATCTGCTACACCAAACATCTTCCTTGCAAGCAGCGAAAGAACAAAACCAAATCAAAGAAAGTTGCACCACCAACTATGGTAGACGACCTGGACAAATTCGATGGAGAACCAAGGACTTTGGTAGATCATTTAGACAAGTTGTGCGAAAATAATCTTATTGAAATGTTCGAAAATGCGAGTTCTGCAAGCCTTGGTGGCGCTATGAAGGAGAGTGATATGAATCCAATTAGTGAAGAAATGTATATGGGTTGTTGTTGTCCGCCCACTTGTAGATGCAAGCAATTTTCCATTGGTTTAAAAGTGCAAATGGAAGAGCCAAAGGGCCCTACACTTGACTCTTCCGAGGAGGTTGCTTCACTGCCGTGCTGTTGTGATATTGGGCTTGACATTACTATTTCCGATTAATGAATATATATGCAAGAGGACACTGATATCTACTTAGTCTTGGACGCCAGCCATTTGACTTGTGAATGAGCGGATGCATGCATTTTGTTATTGATATAAGCCGGTTACAGACGAGCAAGTTTTGTATGACATGCATGCGGTTGCCGTCAGTGATCTATTGTTGTAGCAGCTAATAATAGCAAACGTGGCGGTCCAAAACGTATGACTTGTCACGGGAAATTTGTTGCACGTACACACACCGGTGACGCACGTGCAATTAGCAAATAAAACTTGTCATATGAAAATGAAAAGTATCACTCATACGCTGATATACGCTGACATGCGCTATAGGCCTAGGAGTACGTTAGGCATAGGTTGTATACGTTTGAGGGTTTCAAGCACGGTGGCATACGGCGAGGCCCGGCGAGACAGAAGCATTTTTTTAACATACTTAACAATTTTGTGCGTATTTGGACGTACGTTTATACGATAAGCATACTCTAGGCACACGCTGAATATGCTAGAGGTACGCCAGATGTACGGTACTGGCATTTCAAGGGATTTTTGTAATTTTGTGCGTATGAAAATTATTTCATTAATTTTCATACCTTTCTCTCGTACGCAATAGTGTGACAGGGCCTTTACCGCCTTTTCGGAACCCAAACCGCAAGCGTCCACGTTAAATTTTATGGCGACTAGCAAGCATGTGCTAGTGGGTTTCACTGTCACTAGCGAAAAGTGCAAAGTCGCTAGGAAAATTTCTAATTCCATATGTAACCATAATTATTCAATTTACCCTAATTTTAATCCATAAACGCAAACGTTTGTTAGTGAAATGTTATTTAATACCAAAGGCTAAAATTTTGTTGAGTTATAGGTTGGAGGCTAGCCCAAATTGAAATATTGGAAATTGTAAATATTTAATATTCGAAATTAGTAGAAGTATGATAATACTAATAGAAGTTCCTGTTGAAGTATGTCTTGATTCTTATGTTTGAGCTATATTTTTTGACCTGGCTAACATATATTAATATAACACTAATTGAAGGAAGGACGACTGAGGCTCAGCACTTGAAAGCAGCTAATATTGCTGCGGCGAAAATTGATATAATTCGGAAATGGCCCTTTATAAAGTAAGGGCTTTTTTCCAGAGCGTCAGCTTTTGAGTGAGGGGCATTGTATGATGTATGGCCAATGACGAAGGTTTTGGATGCTAATGAAGGAGACAAAAATAGAAAGAATAAAATCAGTTCTCGAATTATATCGAAAATGTGGAATGTGAAGGTCAAGGTAAATTACTGAGGCATACATACACTTCAACCTTGACGCAGTTTCACCCCTTCCCTTCTTTGAAGACCCATTCTAAAACGACTGGACTGAAATCAGGCAACAAGAATAATGATGCAGACATATGCGGACCTCCAATTATGCATCCCGCCCTTCCAAACTTTTAAGCCCTCCCCCCCCCGGGAAATTGTACTGCACGCCCGATGCTTTTGCGAACGTGAAAGTATGGAACCAATATATTCCCTCTACATGACGTAATTTATTGTCGCTGAAATGTTAACTGTCCAAATTGAAATGGCGGCTCAATTTTAGGTCCCAGATCACAGATTCCTCGTTGCTCGGCCTTCTTTTTCCTCTTCGAAATATACGTGTTACGATATATCATGTAAGTTTTTAATCCATTTAAAATTCGTTATTTTTCGCGTCCATCCATCGTTCCTACGCGTCCGAAATTGAAAAGTTATACCTAAAGATGTGTTTTATAGTTTTATTTTGTTTCTCTTTCAAAATAGTAAGGAGTTCCGCAAGAAATTATGTCAGACGCGGAAGGGTAAGTGTTGTATATAATGCGCACGAGTTTAATGCAACTATACTGGACAGTTTCACGTAACGATATAATAGCTGGGAAAATAGAATAGTAATCTAATACAAACCTGGCCTTAGGAAAGTTGAATATTACAAGGAAGCCTCTTAGCTGATCAGGTCCTGATCAACCTACCCCAACCGAAAAGCCAGCTGGGTTTGTGGCTGCCGGGTGGTCATGTAAGTTGGTTAATCCTCCAAACTTTGGTGCATTGGCTGGTCAGCTGTCAGAGTTGATCGATTGATTTATATTATGGATTTATATTGTGGACTGAGTGCATATTGTACCGATCAATTCGAAACTTCGTCATCCCCCCCCCGGGCTAGCCTGCGAACAGGCTCACTGGGAGAAAGGTGAGCCTGCACGGAACCATGCGTTTTATTAAATCATCCCCTTTTCGCATCTGCTAAACGCGGACCAATCAGCGTCGACTGCGATAAATAAACTGTCAAATTGACGCAAGGCGTGTACATTGTGCAACGAAGAAATATAATGTATATATGAACAATAATACGAAGCATTAGCTGGCCGCACAATATATATATTACTCGGGAATATAGAATTCTCCAGATAATAGATATCAATAAACATACAAATATAAAGCCGAATAAAATACTACCATTGGCATTGAATGTACAGTAATACTTGTACTATGTGCGACTGAAAGAACAATGTTCTGAATATTTGAAGCTATTACTAAAATACGGTCAGATAGATTGGGATTTGGAATACCGAATACATCTAAAATTTTACTAACTGTGGTCTAAATAAATGATAAATGAGCATTTATTTATTAATTTCTTCGAAATCACGAGAGTGTGCCAATAGTGGAAGCCGTATCGACGACGAAATTGTCAGCAGTTTATACAGTAAATAGTACAACGTTTAATGTACGATATATATTTATATCTAAATGACATGCCAGGGAGGATCAACAATATAATTATTCGTACATATTTGGGTATCTTTTGTATGCCTTCGCTTGCTGACTTGCTCACTAGTGAGAATAATCCGTGAAGCCACGACGACCTCAAAATGTACTATACTATAGTATGATGTCAATCCGAAGACGAAGTTCAGAATACTATTATAGTTTCGTGTATTGGATTTAAGCGATAGATTCAAGTCATTTATGATAGACGTTTTTGCTGTGATGCTTTGCTTTTCCTTTAGTTTCCATTTCTAGTTTTCTTTTGTTCGATAGTCTTATAATATAAAAGTTCAAAATGCTGTTGTTGACATTTGCTATTTTTAGTAATTTTGTCAACGAGTGTAAGCCAATCAGAAGCCTGCGTTTTTATACGAACGCCACTACCAAGAAAACCTATAGTTCCGTGCAGTCCCTCCTTTTCTTCGCGCCGCCCGTAACCCAGGAGGGCCTGTTTGCAGGCTACCCCCGGGCATACCCCGGGAATTTGACTTCAAGTCTTCTCCAGGAAGTAGGGAATTTGACGTTCTAGATCTTCCATGTGGTGGGGCATTTGATAACGGGGTGGGGAATTTGAACTGGAAGTCTTAAAATTTTGCCCGTTTTTACGTGCTTCCTGCATGCACAGAAATACTTCACATTGGTGGCAAATACAGTTTTCTCAGATTTCGAGGGAAACAGCCTCAAATATTTTGTGAAAAACTGGCTCAAAGAAACGGTCATGGAAAATCTATGTGCTTCATTTGAAGGTATGTACTACATAATTGTGTAAAACTGTTAAATTTCCACAAGATATCCAAACTTTTTACGTGAATTTCGTTATCTTGTCAAAAAACATTTCCGTATATTTTGTACTTTTTGTATTGGGTCATTCCAGAAAAGATCCATACCCCCCTACGGAGGAAATCGAAAATAACCCCCTCCCCCCCTTCGGACATCCTTGAATGGTTCATCCTCCCCCCCCTCTCCGGACATCCAAGCCCAAAATTACCCCCCTCCCCTTCGGACATCCACTATTTCTAAATTTTTCTAAAGGCTACCTCGCCGTTTGAAAACGTCAAATTAGACTACGTTCACACTACGCGCGAGCGAACTAATGCGGGCAGAATTTACGTGTGTTCATACTACCGCCATTACAGTTTGTTTACAAATTGAATTAGCACTCGTGTAAACCCAAAATATTTCAAATAGACCCAAGAAATTTAACTGAAAAGCATTCGAGTTTACACGTTTGTGTTCACACGAAGCTATCAAGCGCTCCGCCGTTTTCACCTCGCTCCGTTTAGAAACCGTGCTCAAATTGTTACGGCAAAAGTGACGTGAAAGTTTTCAAACGATTTCGCTCCAGCGTAGAGTGAATTAGCGATGGCTTATTGTGACTTTTCTACGCTGTTCTCAAATAGCTCCGGCGTGGCGGAACACTTAACGGCTTCTTGTGACTTGCGAACACAAACACGTGGCAGGTTTTGTCGGATAATTTGCAGAAATTCACTTCGAAATTCGTTCAAGTAAAATTCGGACTGAAATTCGATGTAACTTGCGACTGATTGACAAGCGTTGCTGTGTTTACTTACATGTTAATACATTTTTTAGTATTACTGCATTCCTTAACCTCGCCCTTAATATGAAAGCCATTTCTATTTTCTAGACACGCACCTCGCAAGGAAGCTTTATTGACTATATACTAAAACAAATTGTTTTGAGTTCAGTTCACATTAACAAGAGCAACAGTTTAATAACTATTATTTTTAAACTACAGTTTAATAACTATTAACATCATTCAGAGCAACAGTTTAATAACTATTATTTTTAACACTTGAATAATGCAAACTTATATATGGCGAACGGAAACTGCAAACTATATGCGTGTCAATTTTCGACTCATTCTAAACATGCAGGATACGCTGTTACAGCGAGTTAGTTTTTGGTGGCCATGCATGCAAAAGTGGGCCGCTTATTTTGCTTACAATTCACGTGGACGTATAATTATTGCTGTTACATAAACGTTCCGGTGTTCAAGAGCTGCATATATATAGCCGATAAAAATTGCGTGCTCATTATAATCGCCGATCACATGGCTTTATCACAGTCTCAAACCTTCAGACAAACATATCCACATTCCTCTCCCCCCCCCCTTCGGACATCCTAAGACATTTTTCCTCTCCCCCCCTTCAGACATCCTAAGACATTTTTCCTCCCTCCCCCTTCGGACAGCAAAAATTTCCTCCGTGGGGGGGGGTATGGATCTTTTCTGGAACGACCCATTTACGGTTTCATAATTTTCATTGAAGGTGGGGCATTTGAACGCTTAATTTCTTGTTACAGTGGGGCATTTGAAGATATTTTTGCACGGGGTGGAGAATTTGATCAGTCAAATTTCAAAAAGTTCAAATTCCTGGGGTTGGCTGGGGGATGGTGAAGTTTCGAATTGATCGATACATAATGCACCAGTCAATGTAAATCACCATTTTTGGGTTCAATTCCCAACCACTGAGATGAGCATATTTGACTTTAGTTCTTAGCATTATACCAATAACCCAGACTGGAAAGTTTGCATTGTGCGGCCAAGATTTCGGCCATGCATTTTTTTCCTGACATGTGGCCAGACGTGCAATTTTAAATGCATTGCGCCACAGACACACAGAAATATGGAGAACGCTCAGGATGCATGCAAAAATAACTAAAAATGGATATATATATAAATCAAGCGAAATTTTACATCGGGCCGCGCAAAAATTACGGCTCTGGTTCAGCCTGGCCATGCAAATCTATCCCGGAACTACGATCTTGGCCGCATGTTTTGCAGACTTTCCAGTCTGACCGATAACAGATTGATTACTGGTTCATACTTGTGCTAGGGATGTGCCAGATACCGGCATCCGATATGTGGCAAAATATAGACATCTGCACTATCTGGTAAAAATTTGCCGGATATTGATTGCATAGTACTAGAACTTTTATGATAACCATAAAACCTTCTGTTTTGCATTAATACATTGTGAAACACAAACAACTACTTTGCCGGACATGTGACACATTAAAGTGAAATGTTTTGGTGATGTAAACTGCTCTCTGTTGCATATTGTCAGACGAGTCTTGTGCCACATGCTAAACAGACAACATTGGACTATTTATGACAAAAAGTTAGTCACATAATGTCCAAGTACCACCGTCTGATATCCATTTATTATCTATCCGTGTCCAGAAAAGCAATATCCGGCACTACCCTAACTTGTACATGTATGAACCAGTAATCTTATGATAAATATTAATGCCCAGCATAAAACACGTAAAAAGAGCCATAACAAAAATATAATTTAAAATATTTATTTGAAAGCTAACGTTTCGTCTTTAACTTGAGCAATGACATACAAAGCGGAAAACACAGAAATATGAATAAATTACAACTATTTACAAGATATTATATTACAAAAGTAGAAAGAGGAATGGATCAGAGTAGAAGTAGAGGGACCGAGCTGACCTGTAAGTTGAGAGAGGGTTTGAGTTTGTTAATGAGAAGACTTTCTCGAATGAGGAGTTCGTCTGGAGAAGAGCAACAAGAAATAATCTTAAAATCATTAAGAGAGGCGGAGTGACCAGTGCTATCAAGATGGGAAAGGATACTAGACATGGTCGGATTGCTGCTTTTACTGCCTGTTAGAGGAGATGGAAAGGATACTAGACATGGTCGGATTGCTGCTGTTACTGCCTGTCAAATAAATATTTTAAATTATATTTTTGTTATGGCTCTTTTACGTGTTTTATGCTGGGCATTAATATTTATCCTAAGATTACGATTTCCGCCTGGTTCATCTATCGCAAGTATTATGAACCAGTACTTAATCCTTCTGTAAAAAGTAATTTTAGCTTCCTATGATGATAAATCCGCTCCCTCTTCTGATTCATTGTGAGGAAAAAAGCGTAACCGGAATCGAATTTATTTCTGAGGAAGTTTGCTATTTAATTTTATCACTGCTTTTGGTTGCTACAGTATTTATATTTGTAAATTGTATGTTTTGAAACAAGCCATATACTGTATATTTAACCTTCAACATCAGAGATGATACATCGGCTGCCACTTCCATGTCAGTCAATGATGCATTACAAGAGGTGTTGAAAACTGCTTTGTGCCATGATGGATTGGCTCGAGGATTGCACGAAGCCTGCAAAGCGCTCGATAAGTAAGTAGATTGTTCAGAAAGTAATTAATTTTCAATATTCGCTTCCTGTGATGATAAATCCGCTCCCTCTTCTGAGTTAAGATGAGGACAAAAGCGTAACCGGAATCGAATTTTATTTCTGAGGAAGTTCGGTTAATTTGTCGCTTGCATGTTAACTGTTAATCTTTCAATTTCACTAATAAAACTTTAATATCTTACAGGCGACAAGCTCATCTATGTGTCTTGGCTCAGAATTGTGACGAGGGAACATATGTGAAACTTGTGGAAGCCTTGTGTGCTGAACATCAAATCAACTTGATCAAGGTTGATGATAGCAAAAAGCTTGGTGAGTGGGCTGGATTGTGCAAAATTGACAAAGAAGGAAAAGCCAGAAAAGTGGTTGGCTGCAGCTGTGTTGTTGTCAAGGTAAACACCCTCATTGCACCCTGAAAAACCCAGGTCCCTTACCATTTGTCAAGAATTGTCCTCAGAGAACATATGTAAATATTGCTTTCAAGACCATACATTTTCTGCTTTTCGAATAGCGATTAGCAGAACTTCTACTGTTAGTGTGTGTTGATTTCTTGAAGTACTTTAACTGATTTGTGAGCTCACAAGAAAATACTCCGTATCTTTATTAAATATGTAAACATGACAATGGTTGTTATACTGCCATATCTTCAAAATACTGAACTTTAACAAGGAAATTTACTGAACTGTGCTACAACAGCTGTTCAATCACGCATATGTGATAAAAAGCTGATATAAACTTTGTAAACAAAAGGTAATGTAAAATGTAACAGAATGGTGAACGTGTAGATCCGGCCATCGCAAATAATGGAAAAGTTGGAATAGTAGCATTGGGGACTTTGCAGAGGAGAATGGGCAGTAAGACTCCCTTGTGCATCTCCCTAAGATGGAAAACCTACACCCCTCTTTGCATTCTACAGAACATGACCAGTGGTTGATGAGCACCCCCTACCAGACCTGGCTGGATCCATCCCTGTTTGTACCATCACTCAAGCATTTGAAAGTAGCACTCAAAATTATAAACTCAAAGGCTTCTAAATAGCCCGTATTGGGTATATTACTATAAGAGTTCTACAGTGATATCTAAAGCTGTGTTCCTTTGTTCTGTAGGATTATGGTAAAGAAACCCATGCTCATGATGTGTTGATGGAGTACTTCAAGTCAAAGCGTGGAACATAGTATAATTCCCACCTCAGTAATGTTTTCATGATGACATAGGAATAAAAAATAATGCAAAATTATATCTGGTCTCTCTTGCAGTGTTGGGATGGGATTATGGGAATAAGAATAGTTGGGTTGGAAAGGTTAAATATTGTCAGGTACCCATTCTCAACCATCTTAAACTATTTCAATTATATCAATTATCATAAATTATGGACGAAAAGTAGTTATACAGTCAAAAAATAATAACACGTGAAGGAGCCGTATATCAAATGTTTCACATTTGATGATGTTATTTAATGATATGTGACATTCAATGAATTGTTAACATTAGTATTATAAATATGAAAAACTAGTCGTATTATTCTGACACTGCATTAGTATTACAGCCTACGTATATACTATGTCTATATTTTTTAAATATGTGATTCAACTAAAAGACGATGCCTTCGATTGTATAGTTGCACACTATCTAATGCAAAAAGTAATAGCATTTGTTTAACAATGCAAAAAATATCATACCAGCTAGATCTACAGTGCACATAATGTGATCGTTACAGCGAATTTGTACGGCTACAGTTCCTATATACGGCGGTAAACTCCTAGGCCGTTCTGGCAGTTTGGACATGTGTGATGACAGTCTTTCAAACCATCCACGCAGAATGGAATGAGGCAGCAACCTTCCCAACACCTAAGGAAAATAGAGAGAAAGATAATTGTAATAGACCTTATGCATAATGACGTCACAAGGCTTGATGCCCGCGAGGAATGTTGGTCTTAGTAGTCATTGCTCGGGAAAATTTCAATAGTGGCCATTTTGAATTGTTTAATTTTTCCGGTCGTTGACTAATAAGACCAGCATTCCTCGCGGGCATCAAGTCTTGTGACGTCATTATATGCATAAGGTCTATTCCTTGTAAAGCATGGAAAATTCACTTTTCACGATTGTCTTTTCTGTATTGCTGTTAATTGAGAAATAGTCTGCTGTTAATGCCCTTTGTCTTGACGAATAAAATCGTCTACACGCGTAAAAACGCACAGGTCTTACAGATATGCAAACAAAGTTGCTTAAGGTTGTTGTCAAATCGATATCAGAATGTGTTCGCACTGCTTGTTCTCAGGTGTGATAATCTTGAACAACTTGTTATCACTGTGTTACAAGTTTAATAATGACGGTAACAGATTTGCTACAATTTGTTCCAGCAAGACTAATACAGGCTGTTCGTATGAGATTGCTATACGCGCTTGTTGGCATCAAATTGTTAACAACTTGTTACGTGCAGACGATATCAGACTTGTTGGAATAACTTCTTACGAGTCTGTTGGCCTCCTCAATCTTATTACAAGATAACAACTTGTTCCAGACTTGTCAACAACTGGGAACAAGCGATGCGTTCACATCCTGCTGACCTTTGCTATGTGAATTAACAAGAGCAATTGGGGAGATAGTTTGGTTAACCCCACTACTGCCGCTTTTTCATTCCCCCCTGTCCAAGAAGGATAATGTGACAATTAAGTGTGAAATATTTTGAGCAATTGAAATACGTTTTTCTCAGTCTAAATATTGTTTAAACGAAATTAGGAACGCGCTAGAAGTTACGTTATTTCAGTAGTGGAAGAAGACAATAGCATTCAACGACATTGTTTTTTTGTCTAACACATGGAATTTCATACAATTTGTAACAAGCAATTTTATTAGATCATGAAGTGCGACTTATTTCAATTGCTTAAAATACGTCACACTTCATTGAATCCCGGGTAAGCGGGACCATATAAACAGCCCCTAAGCCTACCTACCAAAGGCAAAGTACCTACCCAACAAGAGCAAGTCCACAACACAAGCCAGCCAAGTCAGAGTTCCTGGCTCATAGCTTGTACTTGTCACAATCTGTGCCTGACAATGAGGACAGATCATACCCACTGGCACAGGTCCAAGTGTTGTTGCCATGACTATTGTGGGTTGGGCAACGACAGTCGTATTGGTGGTAACATTGTGTTGAGCTGCCGGTGGATAGCCTGGATACGCCACTGCAAAATAATTGGGAAAGGTATAGTCAAGGAAAATGTTTAGTAACCTGACAAACAACTTTGGAGATTTGTTATATAATGTATAATCAGTTAGCAGGGTTCGTAGCGGTCTTTGAAATCCTTGAAAGTCTTTAAATTTGAATGCAGGTCTTTAAGGTCTTTGAAAAGTCTTTGAATTGTGTGAAAAAGCGAAGAAAGAAATTAAAAGTTTTTAAATTCTTCAGTGAGGAAATGATTATATGATTTCCTAGCTAATAAAACAGATTGATTGAAGCAAGTTTTTCGCAAATATCGACGAAAGGGCGCTTTTTAGGATGTGATTTGATTTCGCAATTTTTCGACAGCTGATTGCTCTCAAAGGGCTTTGAAAAGTCTTTGAAAATAGGCGGAAAAAATCTTTGAAAGTCTTTGAGTTTTTTTGGTCTTGGAGACTACGAACCCTGGTTAGGTCTGTTGGCCTTCTCCATCCCAGGGGCGGTGTTAGACCTGCGCCGGCCATGCCTCCACTCCCCCCCCCCCTGTCTGGCCACTTTGGTATGGATTGTCAATAGAAAAAGAGTACTTTGTCAAGGCCTGATTCCACGGGCGCTTCGGGGAAATGCGAAAAATTTTGCGCGAAATGAATTAGGTGCATGCGCGGTAAAGATAAATTAGGCTTCGCGAGAAAAAAATTCGCTGCACCAGTGAGACGAAGCCAGTTCCACTCAGTGCGAAAGCGGAAAAAGTGGGAAAATTCCATGGAATCGCTCATGTGCAGCCATCCGTATTTCGCAGACACAATTTCTCACGAAGAATTTCGCCGTCGTGGAATCAGGCCTTTATTTAAAGAAGAAGAAATATAAGAATGAGTTTATTTAAGGAAGAGTGCGAGAAAATTTTACGTTCCCTGCGGTTAAATAAACGACAGCAATTAAAAACAGGAAACGTAGCCGTAGAATAGATTAAACTAATATATTTAAAGAAGGGTGCAAACAGAGTCATTAGTATTACTCGTTAGCTTGTTTAGTAACATTTACTAATTATTACATTTATATTAGCTCGTTTTAGCCCGCCTAGCCTGAACATTTTGCGAGTTCTTCATATATTTTTTTAATTATTTTGATCCGCTTGAAAACGTATATAATTTACCGTTATAACATTTGTAGCGAATTGATAATGAAATGCCCAGCTGAGTGTCAGACTCAGAACAGTTCTCAAAACCCACCTGGTATACATTTAAACTGTTTTATATACTTGAAAAATAGGTGAAGTTGGCAGTTATTAAACGTATGACTATAAAGTATAATTGACATAGATTAATGAATAATGGTGTTAATATATAACACGGATATCATCAAATCTAGTTAATATTTATAAGACCAAACCTTGTTGAGATGCTTCGTAAGGCGGTGGCTGTGACTGTTGTTGTAATTCTGCCGTAGTATCAGGCTCCATTTTTTGTTTTGATCGATACGAATATACAGCTACAGTTGACCAATTATTTTTTTTATTATTATACATATACATTGATTTGCATACAGATAAAACACATTAAAGCAATGACGCAGACGCACTCGTTGCCAGCTCACATTTTGTTGGGGTAGAGACATGGCCTCTTAGCTTTTCAGTTTTCTTTTTTATATTATGGATGTTCAATGCAGTCAATATAAATCTTTATTTTGTGTATTTGACTTTAGTTCTTAGCATTATACCGATAACAGATTGATTACTAGTTCATACTTGTACTAGGGATGTGCCAGATTCCGATATCCGGCAAATATAGACGTCCGGCACTATCCGATAAAAATTTGCTGGATGCTGACCGCATAATACTAGAACTATTATAACCATAAAACCTGTTTTGCGTTAAGATATTGTGAATGTAAACTGCTCTCTGCTGTATATTGTCAGACAATAAATCCTTCACGCCACACAATAAACAGATGGTGGACTATTTTATGACAAAGGGTTTGACGTATTGTCCAAGTACCATCATCCATATCCAGTTTATATTATCTGGTAGACTACTATCCGGTACCATCTGCATGGTATCCAGAAAAGCAGTATCCAGCAGTATGAAGCAGTAATCCTTATTTTAAATTAGTAAAAATAGTAACAAATGCTTCACATTTGATGATGTTATTTAATGAAATGTGATATTGAATCAATTGTTAATTAAAGTGCCTATGACATGAAATTTCACCCCAAATGTTTATGGTTGCATTGTAAAGATCACTTAAAATGACTTAATAATTTCTTTTATAGAATTTTGGTAACTTGCTTCCTTTGCAAGATATTCAACTTTGTTTCATATGCAAATATCACCGGTGTGACATCACATCGCATAATGACATTTTGAAAACGCAATATTTTACCTTGATAAAATATTTTTACAAACAAATACAAAGGGTTAATTACCAGTTATGACATTAATACATATACAAGGGCAATTTTTAAGTTTTTTAGATACGTATTCGTGAAGAAAACTATACTTTTCTGAAAACTCATTATGTGATGTGATGTCACACCGGTGATATTTGCATATGAAACAATGTTGAATATCTTGAAAAGGGAGCAAGTTACCAAAATTCTATAAAAGAAATTATTAAGTCATTTTAAGTGATCTTTACAATGCAACCATAAACCTTTGGGGTGAAATTTCGTGTCATAGGCACTTTAACATCAGTGTTATAAATATGAAAACTAGTTTTATATTATTCTGACTCTGCATTAAGTATCAAAGCCTGCACTACACGTATATATACACTTTTTTTAAATATGTGATGCAACAAAGGATGATACCTTGCGCACTATTCAATGCAATAATGAATAAGTCAAAGTCACAGATTTGTCTAACAATGCAAGAACCTATTATTACTGCCCCTATAGATCGACAGTGCACATAATGTGATCATTACAGTGAATTTGTACGGCTACAGTTACTATATACGGCGGTAAACTCCTAGGAAGTTCTTGCAGTTTGGACATGTGTGACGACAGTCTTTCAAATCATCTATACAGAATGGAATGAAGCAGCAACCAAGCCAACACCTAGGGAAATGGAGGGAAAAATAGTTGCAATTCCTTGTATAAAGTATTCAAAGTTTACTTTTCACACATGTCTTTGCTGCATGTATTGCAGTTAAATGAGACATAGTCTGCTTGTTAACCCTATAAATGCCCCACTTCTCTTGATGAATAAAATCGTCTACACACATAAAAACGCACAAGTTGTTTTACAGATCTGCAAACCGATACCAGGACGTGTTTGCACTGCCGCTTAATAGACGACTTGCATGTTAGACTAATTTTTGACTTGGGAAAAAAAAAGTAAATTCCTGTAAAGAACTTACAAATATACTGAAAATATGCAAACTTCGCAAGGCCATATTTTCTGCATTTTACAACATTTTGCAACCAAATTTTGCAATTTTACTAATTTCATAATGTTCTTTTTAACTGTTGTGTTTGATTCCCTTCTCTTTACTTAGATTAAAATTTAGTCTAACATGCAAGTTGTCCATTGTACAGCTTGTTCCCAGTAGTGTTGTGACAAGTCTGAAACTCAAGTTGTTATCACCGTGTTACAAGGTTGATCGGACGGTAACAGACTTGCTACAAGTTGTTCCAACAAGATTAATATCAGGTTGCTACCAGCTTGTTGTCATCAACTTTTTAACAACTTTTATGCAGACGATATCGGACTTGTTGGAACAACTTATTGCGAGTCTGTTGGCTTCATCAATCTTATTACAAGATACTAACAACTTGTTCCAGAGTCCAGACTTGTCAATAACTGGGAACAAGCAGTGCGAATGATCCTGTTTTGTTGAGCTGACGGTGCTAAGTGGGTAACAAGAGAACGTGGATTATGGGGAGATAGTTTGGTTAATTCACGCCACTGCTGCCGCTTTTCCATTCCCTCTTGTCCAAGAAGGATGATGTGACAATTAAGTCTCTACCAAAGTACCTACCCAACAACAGCAATTCCACCACAAAACAGCCAAGTCAGCATTCCTGGCTCATAGCTTGTACTTGTCACAATCTGTGCCTGACAATGAGGACAGGTCATACCCACTGGCATAGGTCCAAACAACATTGTTGCCATGATTGGCACTACTGTGGGTTGGGCAACGATGGTCGTATTGGTGGTAACATTGTGTTGGGCTGACGGTGGATAAACCACTGCAATATAATGGGAAAAGCAGTCAAGGAAATGTTTAACCTGACAAAGAACTTTGGGGAGTTGTAATATAATTTATAATCAATTTAGGTCCGTTGGCCTGCCCCATCCTCCTCCCCCCCTGCCTGGCCCCTTTTTGATGTGGATTAATATTATCAATAGAAAGAGTACTTTTTAAGTGCGAGATAATTTTACTTGTTTAGTTCTTAGTAATATTAGGTTAACCCATTCAACTAATACAATGTTCCCTACGGTTAAATAAACGACAGCAATTAAAAACAGGAAACGACGTAGCAAAGTATACGTAGTCGTAGAATAGATCAAGTTAATATATTTGATGAAGGTCAAGAAGGGTGCAGTAGACCCTAACTTGTTTAGTAACATTTGCTAATTATTAGCTCGTTTTAGCCCGCCTATAGACACTGAGTGATCGCACAGTAAAGTAGACTAGCCTATTGCTTTTGCGTGAATTTTGCGAGTTCTTAATTTTTTAAAATGTAATTTACCCGAATTGATCATGAAATGCCCAGCTGAGTGTCAGAACAGTTCTCAAAACCCACTCGATATACATTTAACATGTGCTTTAGCTTATATATAGTTGAAAAATAAGTGAAGTTGGCAGCTAACGTATAGGCAATTGATGTTCGATAGATTAATGGCGTTAACATATATTAACCCGGATATCATGAAATGTAGTTCATATTTTTCTATATAAACTGCGATAATACGCGATAATTAATACGAAACCTTGTTGCTGAGATGCTTGGTAAGGTGGTGGCTGTTCATGTGACGATACTTGTGTTTTTGCCGTCGTATCAGGCTCCATATTTTTGTTTTGATCAACACGAATATACTGCTACGTATAGCAGTTGACAATTAATATGTATGGTATACATTAATATATTTGCATACAGATAAAAGACATTAAAGCAATGACGCAGATGCTTGGCTTCGTCACACTCGCTTCTCACATTTTGTTAGGGCAGAGTCGGACAAGGCCTCTTTTAGCTTTTCAATTTTCTTTCAGCCTTAACATTTCTCCGAGGGGGGAGGGGGCATCGAGGAAAGGGATTATCAAGGCCATGATGAACTGACAATGTTCGAACTTGTGGGGTGGGATTCTGGGGTCATTCCCACTATATATTTCATCTCTTTCATCTACACAAAGGTTTGAGCACGCGGCAGTGGCGTGCTGGCAGGGGGGGCCACGGCCCCCCCAGCTGGCAATTTTTGGGGGGCGCAAAAATGAAAAGGGGGCGCCGATCCCGCGCCGAATTTTGAAAGTAGGTGGGAAGAAACGCATTCGAAAAAATATAGTTACTAATTCCGCCAAGGAAAGATGTGTTTATAGACTTATAAACATACTAAGCGCATAGGCGACAAAGTGAGTATATTAAATTGCAGACTATTTTGTCTAACCGTATTTGCTACATCACGACTCACACGAAATCACTCGTTCATATAGAATACATGATCAGTGATCACACGCAATGTCTCATTACCGGAATATTGATCAGGCTTCGAAGCGATCACGGGAATTATGCCCTCTTTTGCTGGTATTATACCCTTATATTATGCCCTTTATTATGCTTCACGAATCACGAGAGCGGCGCAAATTAGATAGTTGAAGTTATGATAATGTAAAGTTGTGTACGCAATTTAGTTGTTTGCGCAAGAAACATTATGAGTAATGTAAGTAATGAGATAATGATGAAACACGCCCTTTTAGCAGTCAGGCAAGGAAACCTTAAAATGCATATACGTGGGGTCCGTGTGTTATCGTATAAAAGAGCTGTAAGTTGTAAATGTATTCAGATCAGTAGAGAATAGAATTGGGATTAGATTAATCGCTGGAAGTAGTTAGCATTGCCCAATTTAAGTGCTACTACTAAATTCTAACCAATTTTAAAATTTCGACACGTTGTAATGCCGTTTCCTGACCATCAGATTTCTGTCAAATCTTCCCCCAAAGTCCAGGAAATGGCAGTTCAGAGACTCTAAATTCAAAAATTTTCCTGGGGGGCATGCCCCCGGACCCCCCTAGACAAACCTCGAACCTGCGGCGCTCGGCTCGTGCCTTCGGCCCTCGTTTATCAAGGGTAATATTATAGGGGCGCATATTAGTTGCCAGCCGACTGGCCCCCCCCAGAAAAGTAGTACCCAGCACGCCACTGGCACGCGGGAATAATCAGTTAAATCACTCTTCTTTTAAACTAAGTTTAATAGTATTTCCATTTCCAAATCTTTGTCTAGCGGATGAAATATATAAAAAATTGTGTCTAAAAATGCCGAAAATCAAGCCCCAGACACTTATAAATACAAATTTTTTCTTTGGGGAGCATGCATGCTCCCGAGCTTCCATGCTATATATATATATATATATATATATATATATATATATATATATATATATATATATATATATATATATATATATATATATATATATGTGTGTGTGTGTTCCTCAAGAAAATTACCTTTTGGTTGATGTTGAATCTGTTCTTGCACTGAAGAAAACAGCGCTTTTCGCGGTGAAGGTTTAGAGGCAGTCGCATGTAAGCCTATTCGAAACACTTCGCGATTTGTAAGGCTTCGCTGAGAGAGCGAAACAGAATACGGTAATTGCCGTTTGAAACGAAACGATCTGGACGCTCTGAACGCTCTCTTCTTTTGTAGAGTTCTTTACCAAATGAAATAACTGAAATAAATTTCGACTTTCCGCCGCCAACAAGAATTGCACACACGATCTGATAAGTGAGACAATTTATTTATAACAATGGCGACAGCGAAGCACACATTAATGCTAATGTGGTCGCACGACTTCCCTCACGATTTGAAGTTTGAGACTGGTTTTCTGTTGAAATTCGTCTTAATTTGCCTGTTCCGATTTTAGTTGAAAATGAGCATTTGTAAATTTGGCAATTACTGACTGCGTTGCTTGTTTTTTTTGGAGTTTTAACACAGGCATTTACATTGTTTCTATTTTGAATATTAAAGCAGAGAAAACCCCGCAACATTTTAATGCGAGTTTGTTTGTTAATATTTGGGTTGCTGTCATTGGTTCTTTTTTGACAATTGACGCGCGAATGGGGCGTGTTATGAAAAGGGGCGTTTTACAAAATACCGGGCCTTGCTTGCAGGCCCACTATCAGTTCCCTTGGGCCTGCACGCGGGCTACACGTCTTCGAGCACTATTAATCACGCATTTACGAATCATTGAAATCGGAATATAACTGGAACGTTAACTCCAGCCGGAAAATTCGAAAGTTGGAGCCAAATTTTAACTCCAGACGCGCGAAATTTGATCTTCAAACATCTAGCGTATATACACAATACACAATACCCGTCAGTTTTTAAACCTTACACCGTAAAAAATTTGCATTGCTGCATGTGTGGTTTCTTTGATGCATGCTATTCGTGATATTCGGTTTGAATTCAATTATTCTGGAGGTCAATTTTGGTTTCTTCAGTGGTTATCTTTAGCCAATCCAGTTTTGCCGACTGAGATAACAATTTGCCGATTAGCTGACGAGTGGGGGGGGGTGTTCCACAAAAATAACTCTTGATCGTGTGGGAAGTCCTTAGGGCTCCTTAGCCCTCATTAGGCCTCCTTAGGGCTCCTTACCCCTCCTTACCCCTCCTTAGAGCCTTACCCAAATATCAAAGTCATATATATCAAAGTCAACCACGTCGGAGGTGTATTTTCGAGCTCCGCAGTTTTTATATATTTAAGTGAGCCTGACGCTGGTATTTCACTATGGATCATAATAACTATAAGCACTTCAGTATAGACGACTCTAAACTTAAGTGGAACGGTGACCTTGAACCGCTTAAGTTTTTTATCGCGAACGAATTAAACCAATCTGGAAAATGGTCTTCCCCTGGCGGCGAGGTGAAGCTGTTTACGAACGAGAATGAAGTTTCCAGTGAGGGTGAAATTGTCAAAATTAAATGGTACCAGAGTAAGAAAACCTTGTTGTTTGAAGGATCTAGAGCTAAACAGATGGAACAGGATATCTACAGTATAAAACAATCAAACTCAAGCTTCAAGGAGGGAGAAACGTGCAACAGGTTTGATACTTCAAATTCAAATTTGCATAATAACGATAAATTTGTTGAAGCGATTAATGACTTCAAGCTTCAAATTTAACAGCTTAAGGGTGTTATGGAACAAAACAAAACTGCCATAGCTAACCTTGAAACCGTATGTCAATCCTCATCGAATGATACTGCATATATTGAACTACACACACTTAGAAAAGAATACGAACTGATTTGCTCTGAAAATGCAATTCTTAAGAAAGAAAACGCCGAATACCTTGAACGCATGAACAACTTAGTCTATATTACCTCTGATTTAAATACAAAAATTAAAATACTTGAAGAGGAGAAGGCTAGCTTAGTAACCTCAGTGCGTCTCGTAAACGAGGACAAACGGCAATTAATAATTGAAGCTAAGCGCTTAGGAAATGTTTACGAACCGGAACCGTCCTCTGAAGTCTCAAACCAAACAACGCATTGCGAAAGCACACAAAATGAAAACCCCATGCACAATGAGCAACATGATAAAATAATTGAAGTGATCGAATTGGATAAAACATTCCAAGAACCGAATGGCCCGAATACAAGAAATGAAAATATGAACCCCGTTGTAGGAGTGGCTGTGTCTGGCCATCCCGACAGAACTAGTACAGATAAACAGCCTAATTCCGAATGTGCGTCTCAAAAACCTAAGAGTGTTGTCCCATGTCCATTCCTTCTCCGCCGTGGCCATTGCACTAAAGGAGTCAATTGTGACTTCTCCCATTCGAATCTGGAATCTAATAACAAAGAACATCAGATCTTTTCTAAACCCAAGCACCTGACCCCATGCCCCTTCCTAGAAAGAAAGGGAAGCTGTTTAAAAGGCGAAAAGTGCGACTTTTTTCACAAAACCACCCATTTTCAACAACGGCACTATCCCAATTATTACGAAACTCCGGCTTTTTTAGAACCGCTGGAAAGCATCAAGTCAATATTGAGACAGGTGGAAGTGGGTCTGCAGAAATTCAATATAACTCATGGAACCGGTTTCCAACAAATCCCCACTCCGATGGGTCTGAATCGATGCCCACCGACGGCGATGCCGCAAAATCGACAGCTCCTACGGCCACTAATGAGCATACCCTACCCCTATTTTTAAATGATTACACTGGCAATTATAAATCCCAACCAATTAATGTACGTCTAACTCAGAGAAAACCTTACAGAAGTCCCGTCACAACGAGTAATAGTGTCGAATTACCAATACACGTAAACACAATATATTCATGTCGAATTACCAATACACGTAAACACGACTGCAGGCAGAATGCACCTAGAAATAATTTGGTAAATATTCCGATTTTAAGACCTAGTCGTCAGAATATTAAACATACTTTACCAAATATACTGCTTTTTAATGCTAGATCTCTTTTCAACAAAATAGACGAACTGATGATTATAATTAACCAACAAAATGCGGACGTAATTATGGTTACTGAAACCTGGCTTACGGAAGTTATTCCCGATGAGGCGTTACATATTCCTGATTTTACCATAGTTAGGAAAGATAGACCAACTCGAAGAGGAGGAGGCGTGGCCGTATATATAAGAGAATCACTTCCTTTCAAAATTCGTCCAGATTTTTACAACTCGGACTATGAATGTCTGTGGATTACTCTCCGACCAAAATGGCTTCCACGAAAAATTTCAAAACTTGCACTTGCGTGTGTATACTTGCCACCGTCGATGAATACCGAAGCAGTTGAAAGTTTTTATGAATATTGTTGCTATTGTTATGATTCTCTTATTAGCGAGAGTCCAAATACATCAATTATTATTACTGGAGATTTTAATCCCTTAAGTAATGGATTTCAGGAAAGAGTCCTTAAAAATCATTGTAAGTTAAAACAAGTAATCAGAACACCAACCAGAGGTAACGCAATTCTAGACTTAATCCTGACCAATGCACATTCGTTTTATGAAACACCAGTATCTCTGGCACCGATTGGCTGTTCAGACCACAGCGCTATTATGTGGAAATCGAAAGAACAAGCTCGGGGTAAAAATGAGATAAAAAAGATTACAGTGAGACCCATTAAAGAAACGAGGTTGCGCTTGTTTGAAGACTGTATCGGTCTAGAGACGTGGTCAGCGGTTTACGAGGCCTCGTGTATTAACACCAAAGTGAACGCCTTTTTATCGATTACTAATGCAATGATTGATAACTGTTTTCCAACAAAAATTGTCAAGGTCCATAAAGATGACAAACCCTTTATGACTGGGAGGATTAAACAAATGATATCTAACAGAAATAAAATGTACCAACGTGGGAGAATGGAAGAATACAGATCGCTTCGTAATAAAATTACCTCAGAAATTCGGAAAGAGAAGCAGAAATATTACAGTGAAAAAATCAAACCTGCTCGTTGTTCCAATTCAAAGCAGTGGTGGAAAAATATAAAAAACATTACTGGACAGAGTAAACAGGAATTTATTCTAAATGGCCCACAGTCTGATACCCCACTAAATTCAAAAGACACAGCTAATCTGATGAACGAATATTTTACTAGTCTTACTAGTAATTACTCGGAAGTACATGATAGCTGGTTTAATGTTGGAATGGAAGAACAACTACCGAACATCACCGCAGATAGTGTAGCAAATAAGTTAAGTAAACTTAACCCGAATAAAGCAAGCGGTCCGTTCGACCCGAATGTAAAGATAATAAAAACATTCGCAAAATACTTCGCCGAGCCGTTATGTTACATCTTTAACGAATCATTTACTTGCAGAGTATTCCCAGATATTTGGAAAATTTCGAGGGTGTGTGGGATTCCTAAAAGTAAACCCTGCTCTAGGGTAGACCTTTTAAGACCTATTTCATTAACGAGTACATTATCAAAGGTACAAGAATCATACGTTAATGATTGGATTTATGAGGATGTTTATGATAAAATCAGTAGCAGTCAATTTGGCGGTCTGCCTGGAACATCTACAATACATGCGTTGATTTATTTGTTACATAAATGGCATATGGCAATGGAAAGCCCCCAAAGAATTGTTCGTATTACGTTTCTTGATTTTCGAAAGGCATTTGACTTGATCAATCATAATGTGCTGCTAGAAAATTTTATGCAAATCGGCGTTCGTCCAGCTGTGGTTGGTTGGTTTGCATCATATCTTTATAACAGATCACAAGTAACGTCTTTCCATGGAGAACAGTCTGATTGTAAAAGAATCAAGGGAGGCGTTCCACAAGGGAGTAAGTTGGGTCCTATTGCGTTTATAATAAAAATAAACCAATTACCAACGTCTATTATACCCAATAACCAAGATCAAATATGTAATGCCGTAGAAGACCAGGACGTAGCGATGTTTATGGATGACACAACATTATCGGAAGTAATCAATGTCAGTGACCATTTAGGTGGCATCCCAATCGGTAATACTCAAATGAACGTAGACAAGGTGGTACAGTTTGCAAAGGACGAAGGAATGGAACTAAACTATAAAAAATGTATGGAGATGATTATTGACTTTAGGAAAAATATGACCTCTATACCCCCAATTTATGTTGGTGGTCATAATGTTTCTCGAACGAAGTCATATAAGTTACTGGGAATATGGTTAGATTGCGATCTTAAATGGAAAACTAATACGGAATATATTACAAAGAAAGCGGCCAAGCGTCTGTATTTATTAAAGATCTTGAAGAGTTATGGTGCCCCCATGGATGATTTGTTAGCATTTTACTGTTCGGTAATTCGTCCTGTTTTAGAATATGGTGCGGAGATTTGGAACGGAGGTCTAACCCAAGAGCAGAAAAAGAGCATTGAACGAATTCAAAAACGAGTACTTAGAATAATTTACCCAAACCTAGACTACGACCAAGCAATAACTGAGACAAAATTACAAACTTTGGAAGAACGTAGGGACGAATTATGTGTATCTCTAATTAAAAAAATGCTGGAACCAAACCATAAACTTCATAGCCTCTTACCAAAGAAACTAAAATACATTAGGCAAAAAGAAACAAGAACTAACAGTCAGAAATTGTATAATTTCCCCTCTAAAACCGAACGTTTTAAACACAGTCCTTTAGTTTACTGTATATACTTATATAATTCTAGATTAGTTGATTAGGATCATCATTTTTAAAATTTTATCAGTTAATGTACAAATAGGTATGCATTAGTAGTTTTTATACATATTGTAAATAGATATAGATTAGTAAAACTTTAATTTTAATGAATGACATGTAAATATATAATATATATATACTTTTTTATACCCAATTTGTAAACACATTGTAAATTAGCGTAACTACTACTAAATGTGTTAATAAACCATTACCATTACCATTACCATTACCATTAATATCAACCTCGTATCAGGATAATTTAATTACGAGCCGAAGTATCACGTTAATTACGAGCCGAAGTATCACGATAATTACGACCCGAAGTATCACGTTAATTACGAAACATTTTGAATTACGATGTAAAGACGTACGTTACGGGCAATGAAACTTTACGACTGAATTTGATTTACGGCCCAATCAACTTTCCACACGATCAAGAGTTATTTTTGATAGTGATAACCCCTCATAACAAAGTTGCAAACTGATACATGTTTAGCTATGTATTATAAGAAGTAAAACAAATCGCTTCGCTTTCAAATTTGTGTGTTTCAAAAATCAAATTTTCAAATTGTTTTGATCAAGCGATCATTCCCTCATTTCCATCCCTCAGGAGTATAAAATTGTACTTTGAACTGGTTTTCAATACACAGACACAGTATATATTGAAATATTCTATACCGCGAGTTTTTTTTGTCATCAGTATTTACGCCTGAACGTTAGCTTAAAATATTTATTTTATGGACTGATTCAGGTCGAATCAGCAGTTAGGATTTTAGGATAATGCAAATTATAAATGCACTATAAAATTTGTATCTTGTATTAAAAATTTTGACAAATCATCTCGTGTATTAATAATGACATGTTTATAAAACTGAATACAAAAAGCACATTTAAAAACTTTCCTAGAAGAAAATCACACTCTTACTGTTATATTTCCATCAAAATAGCCGAAACTTACTTTGCTAAACAACAATTCCACGATAAATGCAAATAAAAAAAACGCCTTGCGAAACAGTTTCGAAAAACAACACGAGGTCGGCAAAGTAGCCAAAATCACTTACGAAAAATACCAAATTGCTTCTCTGTTTTGAAGGAAATTTTTTCCAAGTGGAAACGACTTATTTCAATCACCATCTAATCCAGTCACTTCCCATTTAATTAAGCCATTTCACATTACGTCGAATCAATTCAAAACTAGTTGAATCACTTCACAACAACATGCGCCGAGACCGCACAAATTACGTCATTTCAAAATACATCAAATCATTTCACATCGCATCCAGTCGAGTCACATTATGTTGAATCGTTACACATTTAGTTGAATCAATTCACATTAAGTTGAATCGTTTCACGTTATATTGAATCGTTTCACATTAAGTTGAATCAATTCACATTATATTGAATCGTTTCACGTTATATTGAATCGTTTCACATTATATTGAATCGTTTCACATTGTGTTGAATCGTTTCACATTAAGTTGAATCAATTCACATTAAGTTGAATCAATTCACATTAAGTTGAATCAATTCACATTAAGTTGAATCAATTCACATTAAGTTGAATCAATTCACATTATATTGAATCGTTTCACATTAAGTTGAATCAATTCACATTAAGTTGAATCGTTTCACATTATATTGAATCGTTTCACATTACGTCGAATCAATTCAAAACTAGTTGAATCACTTCACAACAACACGCGCCGAGACCGCACAAATTACGTCATTTCAAAATACATCAAATCACTTCACATCGCATCCAGTCGTTTCACATTAAGTTGAATCGTTTCACATTGTATTGAATCAATTCACATTATAATGAATCAATTCACATTATATTGAATCAATTCACATTAAGTTGAATCAATTCGCATCAAGCTGAATCGTGTCACATGAGGTTGAATGACTTCACATTAAGTTGAATCGTTTCATATTGTATTGAATCAATTCAAATTATATTGAATCAATTCACATTATATTGAATCAATTCACATTAAGATGAATCAGTTCACATTTAGTTTAATCGTTTCACATTTAGTTGAATCATTTCATAACACGATAAATGGTTTCAAAATAGCATGAATCATTTGTTCATGACTTGTTAAATCATTGCAAAACACGTTGAGCCATTTCACATTGTCTACATGAATTAACACAGCACTAATCGAATTAGAACACTGCGAGGTGAATCATTTCAAGTTTAGATGAACTGTTTCTCATCTTGTCCAGTCACGTTACTACGTTATGTTCAATCATTTCTACACACAATGAATCGTTTGTGTTTATAATGAATCAGTTCTGTTTATGTCCATTCATTTCACACGTGTAGTATTTTTGGTGGTAACGGCCGCCCATAAAACACTCTTTGTATTCAAGCGCTTTTGTGTACAAAATTTCGTTTGAATACGACGAGTAGAAATATTTATTTTTAATTTTTCAAAATGTTCGGGTTTTACTCGCAATTGCGTACATTGCGCAATAATTGGCCAATAAGAAGCTCCTGTGGCCGGGATGACGTCAAACTCACGCGTGTAGATGCAATTTGACCTTGCGAACCATTTCTGGCCTTTCCAGACTCATACGATACAAGCGTCGCATTGTTTTGACGGTTTTCAGTCGTATTTCCGGTTGGGATTAACTCACTTCGAGCTCACAGTCGGACAAGAAATGGAAATATCACGGGCGGATTCAGCGTCTCAATCTGACCGTAGCATTTTGGATGAAATCAACATGCGGGACCGAAGGCCACGCCCCACCTAGGGGGATTTGGGGCATGCCCCCCCCCCCAGAAAATTTTTGAAATTTGAAGCCCGCAAGTACCATTTCCTGCATTCTGAGCATCGAAATTAGATTTAAAATTTGTAGAAAAGTGCCTTTTTTCACACCAAAATAAGAAAAAAACGCACAAATGTTACAAAATTTATTCATCAACATGCCACGTCGAACAACAGATTATCTTGAAAAAGTAAGATAACAGTAGTTCGAAAGTTTTCAAATGTACATCATCTTGAAACAGCAGCCCAACAACAGTTAGGGAAAATTTTATCTGGCTAAGCAGCAGCATATATAGATCATCACGAAACAGCAGGACAACTTATGGCAGTCAGGAAAAACATTTTCTGTACTGTATATAGATCTCCAAGTTATAGGAAAAATGTTTATTTGTAGATCATCTTGAAACAGCAGCACAACGGCAATTAGAAAAAATGTTTATTTGTATATGTTTTTTGTACTAAAATTCGAGCAGTACTGTAGGAATTCGCGCGGAGCTGGGTGCGCAAATTTTAGTACTGCGGGAAATATAATCCGCGCGAAAAGCTTTGCGGTGTAATATTCACTCGTTGTTAGTAAATAATATAATGTAAGGCAATACCATACCTATAATATATGAGATGCTAATAAAAATTAGTTATTGTTATTGTATTAGGCAAATGAAAACCATACATTTTGAAGTTTGAACTTTATACGCTTTATTGTTATCATGAATTTTGTTTTGACAAATATTGAAGTATTTGTTGTTATAGTTCTATTAAACAAACCAAAAGGAACCAACACGGAAAATTACTTGCGCGAATTTAAAGCTGCGCGAATAAGTTTCGCGAAATTGGAACGCGCGAATTTAAAGCTGAACGAAAATGACTATACGACGCGAATTTTAATACAAGTAAGGTATACAATACATGGATTTGAAACATCTAACCATATATTTATGATACGTTATCCCAGGAAACAGGCTCAGCTGTTGTAATTCTAAACTCTGTTAGTATACATGTAAACTACAATATAATATATCGGAGTGTAACTATTTCTATAAATTTCATTTACACTACTCACTAGTCTTAGTATAGACTACACAGGTTTACAACTAATAATTACATGAGCAAAGTCTAAGATATAAAATATATAGGAGATTAACTAACATATTTCTTAATATAAACACACATGGCATGCCAATTGCTATCAAATAGTGTGATATTGATATTGTTCTGCATTTTTATAATAATACGTTTCATCAGCAAATATATGGTAATATATTCGAGACGCTTGAACTGTGTAAAATTCGATATTATGTTATTTACATATTTAATATACTATTTATGAGACTGACCTGACACGGAGTTGATTCAGACAGCGCTGTCTAGTTCACAGTTCACATCGCGGGAAATGCAAATTATACCAATAATCGCACACCAAAAGCTTTCGATCAGAATTCTTTCGCGCACCTTTCCGTTAAATGAAACACGTTTACATTCGTTCATTATACACAGAAGATCGTGGAGTCGTGTAGAAGCCATGTCTTTCTCCTTGGAACGAGCGGCGATTAAAATTTACCGACTATTCGATTACAACGAGGAGCAGACACGACAATAACAAGCCAGCATCGTTCTGAAGTCGATGCGACTATTGCAAACAGTAGCATTTTACCAATTGCAAACCAATCACAATGAAGCAAATGCTACGCCTTCAGAACGATGTGATATAGTACTAGTGCAAAACCCGCAAATACAGGCAGTATTTCGGGAGGAAATTTGAGAAAAACCCGAATTAATTATCCAAAATGAAATAAAAACTCGATACAATTGTATCAATATGATTTAGTAAATTTAAAAAAAATTGCACCAAGTTTCAATTAAAAATTGAAAATAACGGCAATTAAAAATAGTCAACGTTTTTATTTTTAATAACTTTAAAAAAGGTACAACCTGAAAAAACATATCTCGGGGAAAATCTGACCGTAGCATATGCTACGGTTGCAACGGTCTGAATCCGCCCCTGAATATATTGATAAAAGTTACAGATTTGAAGATACAGGCTTGCAAATAACACTTTAGATAGTGTTTTTAATGGGGATTCTAACAAGACTATTACAAAGACGATATATTCGAAGGGGCCGAAGTTATTTTCGGCGAAAGGTATGGCTAGTCTATATTTTGTTCAGACAATTGCGTAATTTGATACAATATGATCGTGTTTGACTTTCAAAGGCCCATAAATCGCTACAATGTTGATAATGACTAAAACTATACGGAAGAATTAGTTAAATCTTTTATTTCTGAATCGAATGGTGGTATTTCTGTCTTCATAGCAGAACTGGGTTGTGATGCAAAAGAGTTTATTTTAACCTATTTACTTTGGTAAATTGGTTAAATTAACCTATTTATATTAGTTGTACCCAAATGTTAGAGATTAACCAAAAAATAATTGGTTATTTTAACCTATTTATTTTGGTTATAACCTATTCAATTGGTTAAAACAACCTATTTATATAAGTGATAACCTTTACAAATAGGTTGTTTTAACCTATCAGTTTTTACAGTGTGTGAGCGTGAGAAATGGTGCTGAGGCGTGTGTCACACGCTTAATGCGTGAGACTTGGCATCTATGAATTTAAATGATGTCAAGTTTTCTGAATGTATTTAGTACACTTTAGGCAAATACATAGAAAAAATGAGATGAATATACGTAGTTTCATTTTCTTTGTCATATAGAGTGCCAAAGATGTCGTGCATTTCCGGCCACTGAAACCTACAAGTAACGATTATATCCCGCACAAAAATGAACGACAATACGGTTAACTGACCAATCTCTATGCCTACTTTCGATAGAGAAATAACATCTAGGGGGCCCCCAACCCAAATGGGGGCCCCCAGGCTTAGGCGATAGGGCAAAAAACATTGGCCAGGGCCTCTGATATGTTACAATGTCGTTTTATGACCATCAGAATTCTGTAAAATCTCTCCCCAAAGTCCAGGAAATGGCATTTCAGAGAGTCTAGATTCAAAAATTTTCCGGATGACCATGCCCTGGACCCCCTAGAAAACTCGTGCATATACGGCGCTCGACTCGTGCCTTTGGCACTTCTACTAGGGGGGGCCTTCGAAAATTTTGAACCGGGGGCCCCTTGATGTAACGTTACGCCACTGGGTTTAGGTAGACAAACGATTATTCAAGATAACAGAACTTCAAGACTCTTTGATGTAGCTGCTGTTTTCTTTTCTGTTAACCACAATGTAAGTTCACACTGATCATAATATCGTTAGCCGAAACAGAAACCTCACTAAACTGAAATTTTAACGGCTGTATGTATTAGACCAATATGACTGTGCTTGCGTGAACGATTTGTTAAGCAGTTATAACTAATAAGCTTTGAAGCCGCGACCTGTATAGCCTGCTCACAGACGTTGTTGTTCTTACGCCAAGCGACGAAAACCACAATCTCGTTCCCCGAGCATGCCCGTTCGCAGGTTAAGGGTGGGCATAGCTCTGGAGAAATCGAATTGATTCAGGCCTGTGATTGGCTAACGGCAGATAGTACGTTGGATTTTCAACGTGAGTTCTATATAAACAAAGTATTTGGAATTTCTCGTCGAAAATTTGATACTTTTTACACTGAAATCGATTGAAAACAACTAGAAATTCTGGAGGAAATATGTGCGAAAGCTGCGGATTGATAGGAATACAACTACCTGAAAAATACAAGGAGAACTTCGACGTTTCGAGCGAAGGCGCTTCGACTTGTGCTGTTTAGTGTTTGTATACATCGTACTTGACCTTTTATATACTGTCATGCCTAACACTATACGTATACCATAAATTCTGACAGAAGAATTAAATGTAAATTTTAAAGCATAAAAATATATAATACTTATTATTGAGGAGATTATATTTATCAGCAAAGGTCAAGTACGATGTATACAAACACTAACAGTAAAGATCGAAGCGCCTTCGCTCGAAACGTCAAAGTTCTCCTTGTATTTTTCAGGTAGCTGTATCCCTATCCAACCGAACCTTTCGTACATATTTCCCCCAGAATTTTTAGTTGTTTTCAATTCGATTTCAGTGTAAAATATATCAAATTTTCGACGCGAAATTCTAAATACTTTATTTATATTTTGCAACATTGCCGAGCATGCGTAGAACTCACGTTGGAAATTCAACGTGAATCAATTCGATTTCTCCAGAGCTATGCCCACCCTTAACCTGCGAACGGGCATGCTCGGGGAACGAGATTGCGAAAACCATGGACAGAAACAGTGCTTCCATAACCAAAATCGAGATTTCCTTTTTCGATGATGACAATTTCCTGATATTTCCTGATTTTTTTTCATGAATTTCCTGATATTTCCTTAAGTTTACTTTCATGCTAGAAATTCAAAACTTTGGCACAATACGCTTCGTTTTCGCGTTTTATTCTCCATTAAGTCTCTTAGTAATTTTGTAACAGGAATATCAATGGACCAGCAATGGCTAATGAAAATATCAAAGACTTGTTTCAACTTTTTATCAAACTGGCAACACTTGCTATGTGACTATAAAAAAGTATAGTATAACAAAATAGCAAATAACAAGTGACACTTTATAAAATAGGTCCCAATGTCTTATCATGGCTTGTTAAGTGTTTTAATAAATTCGTTTTTCAGTTCAGCTACCTAATCATTATAAACATCTGTCTTCATTGCTTTATGGAGATTTAGCATCGAACTCTATGTCGGAATTGCTATTATTCATTATTCAAAAATTTTCCGGTTTTTTAATTATTTACATTTTAGATTTAGATTTTACAGTAACATTTTCAATGATTTACAATTACGAAAGAAGGATCCTGCACTTTGGGGAACTGGTCAGCGGCAGCAAAGACAAGTGCAAGCACGTCGTGTAACACTGCAGAAACAAACTGATTTGTTAGTTATTACACCAAAATGAAAAAAATTAATTCTCGTTTCAAGATTTCGCATTAAATTCGTGTCAATTTCGTCAATTTCCTGAGATCTTTTCTTATCCTGAGAATTTCCTTTTTAGCTCGGGATTTCCTGAGAATCAGGAAATTTCCTTAGAAATGGAAGCACTGGACAGAAATGCGAGACATGCGCCTGCCTTGTACAGCGGCTACTGCAGTGGTACTTGGTTTAACTCATTTAAATTAACTCTAATTTAAAGTGCAACTGTGACGAAAATTCATCATCGAGAAAATTCCCTTTTTTTGCTAGCAATGACTTTATTATTGCACCAAAAATGCTTGTGTAAAATTTCAGGTGAACATGATTAACGACCACGCAGTTACTGACGAGCATTTTAAATGTCCAAAATTTTATGTTGTCACGATGATTTTATGTTGTCACGAGAGGCTTCTGACGTCATAGTCTCAACACACCGCAAGGGCACAGGTAAGGGCATAAGTAGCCATGCAGTAAGCAAACGTAGAGCATCGCAGCATTCCAAGAACTAAACTGTCAGTTTTGTCGCGATCTAGTGGCGTTTCGGAGTATTTGTCTGAAACAGATTCTCCTGCGTCTCATCTGTTTATATAACAGCGAATTCAAGTGAACCTGACAATGAATTTTCGCCATTTGATGACACTATCGCTGGAGCCGCTTGCCTCGCCTGAAGAGGTAGCCGAGTACGAGATCGACGAAGCTGTAGCAGAAGACGAATTAACAGCTCGAAAATATGTTACAAAATTAAATCGTTTTGAAGGCCATGTTGATGTATTGTCTTGGTAACTTGGTAAGTCTGTGTTCTTATTTGCCGGAGTAATAAATTAAAACGCATCTCTGAACTTCTATTTGCATTTTTTATAAGGTGTGAATGTGGTCATTGCTGTTAACCCTGAAGTATGCTGATGCTGTTATTAAACAAGCATTAATTAACATATAGTGCGCGCACATTTATTTAATATTATATATTTTATAGGTTCTTACGCGCAGTTTCTTACAGACAGCTCGCAGTTTGGTATGAGGTTTTACGGGCACGTCGGGCAGTTCAAGGCATCTCACATTACCGTGATGTTGTTACAAAAAATATGATCAACGTTCCCGAACACTGATCAGCGAGCTTACACGGAGATTGAAAAAACAGCTCGATGGTTCATCCTTGTTTGTATCAGTCTTGTTTGTAGTTTCGCCCAACTCGTTTAAAATTTTAAACCTATTTTCAATAATATGATCGAGAACAACACTTGTCGCGTGAATTCATAATTGATCCGGACTTATCAGATTATGTAAATATGTATGTAGCTAAAATATATTCATATTTGACTAAACCTTACGCCTGTCTCTTGTTGTTAGTTGCGCAGGCGCTTTCCTCCAAATAGTAGGCACAGAACCTGGTTTTAGTCGTCGTTGCAAACCATCCAAATGAAATAAACGCTCAAAACAATCCGTTGAAAAATGGTCCGAACAAAATAACAAATCATGAATCGAATTTCCCACGAGCTTGGATAAAAATTGGCGTGCTTAGTTTGCACAAATCTAACCGATATTCTTCTCAAAGATTCGTCATTTGGGCTCTTATGCAATGATCTACCCGCGTTTTTGCTGCCGAGTGCAGCGAGGCAGCACACTATTCTTGACACGCGGTGGTTTCTCCAGAGTTCACTCGACCCAGTCTTTCGCGCGAGTTATGTATTGTCGAGATCGAGATCTTGTGTCTGTCTGTTTGTAAAGATGTCGTAATCCGGGGAAATAATAGCGAGGTTTAGCAAAGACGACGCGACGTCAAAGACGACGTGAAAATGGCGTAAAAATGGCGTGATATGCCCATCTATGGATGTGCCTACGCCATTTTTACGCCATTTTCACGTCGTCTTTGACGTCGCGTCGTCTTTGCTAAACCTCGCTAATTAAGCTTCAGGAACGTCTGTTAAATGAGGGGAGCGGTCAGAATCAAGATTTTGTATTGCGCACGTATCTCCATGTGCTTAAAGCCTTAAACAAGCTTTTTACAAGCATTTCATACGGATGGAAGAGATCGACAATATTCGGAAAAATTCAGGTTAGCACGGCTCTATTTCTTTCTTCTAAAATACATCAAGGCGATGACCTTTTTAGTGTTCAATCTAGAGGCAAACAATGTGCTTTTAATCCTTTTATGAGTTAATATCGGCAGTTTTAATTTAACTGCCCAAAATATCCCACTGATGGCACTGATCGATTGGTCAAAAACATCATTGAATGATGTCTTATTATAATATAAGGAGACAGAATGTACTTGCAGGCTCTGGATAATATATGACTTTGTTGTCTTAGAACCTTGTGTCGATTTTTTATCTGTAGGTAACTTTACCTAAAGTTGTCAGTGTTTCAAGTTTATATTATTAATATATACGAACATGTTTTCTTACATACGAGATTCTGTGATCGACACACGTGCCAGCTCACCAGCTGTAGTGCATGCGAATACAACTACAACACATGTGGATCCCTTTGATGCACAAAATAACATAATTGGACTACCCATGGTGGTATGACAGAACAATAACAGTGTACCCATTGTGGTAGCACAAAATAATAACAGTGTACCCATTGTGGTATGAAAAAATAATAACAGTTACCACCACCCATTATGGTGGAGCCCATTGTGGTAGAGCCTGTTGAGGCAAAAAATATCACTGATCTGACCACTGTGGCAAAAAGTAACACTGATCTATCCATTAGGGTAGAGTCCTGCACGGTAGAATGTAGACTAGAGCTAACCTGAGATCAGGCTCTATTTTACAAGTATAGCCTGACACAAACCTTAATCCAATCGCTTTCCACCAACAGCAAAGTTTATATTTAGTATCCAATCAAAATGTCGTAGGACTGAGGAGAAATTTAAATTTCACACAATGACAACAACAATCTAATTATATATCAATTAATTATATATCAACAACTGGTAATAATTATATATCAACAACTGGTCATAATATAATATAATTAGCACAAACCAATCAAATGACAGATTAAAAAATCTTTTCTCTAATAGACCAATCAGATTTACAACCAAAATACGGTTGTAAGGCATGGACTTTTGTTAAGGTTTGTATCAAGCCTATTTATTTATAGGCCTGATCACAGGTTAGGGTAAAGCAATTCCAGCTTTTAATTTATGCATGCATGGGAATGATGGGAAGTAAGGTATCATATTGTTGATTATGCTGAAAAATTTCAATATTCACAAGTATGAGTTATCACTTCGTGTTTACATGGCTGTTATTTTTATTTTTTTAGCATAATCAGCCATCCTCGTTCCCAGGGCTTCTCGGCTGCCTGCGTTGCCGTAAGCCCTGAGACAAGCCAAAGCAGAAGTGAATTGATTGGCCGTTGGAAATAGAGTGAAATATGAAAAGTTTATTCATCAAGTGGATGTTTATATTCGGCAATATGGCTGCCTTCAAGGAGTGCGCGTTCGAAATGCGAAGAAATACGAACGTATACTGCTTGTTTTCTATGGATTAATGGAGATAATTTGCAAACAGAATGAAAGAAAATAACAAAATGGACAATTATAAAGTAGAAGTAAGCAACAATATCGAAGAAACGTCAATTATGAAGCCATTAAAAAGTTTCTTCATTTTAACATTTTCTTGTTATAAAGTTGTCTATTATTTAAAACATTGTGCTCAAGTATAATTGTAAAATTTTACGCACACTGTAAATATAAAATGTTTAATAATATATAGTTACGATAGTAAAGTTTTAATGGTGTAATATATTGTGTTTTATTAATTATTATGCTTTTGGTATTGGTCACTTGGCCTATTTAATACCCGCCTATATTAAAATGGCCCTATATTAAAATGGCCAATTGGAATTTATAAATATAGCATATGGAATATTATGGGTGTATTTTACTATTTCTGAATTTTCCTCAGTTGTATTATTCGTGAGTAATTTTAATAGCTTTTAATTAAATACAGTGAATAAGCTTATAAGCATATTCAATTGCACCAGTCATTTGAATCCTTGCACCTTTGGCATACAACCAGAGGGGAATGCAAGGACAATCGCCTCTTATTCACTGGTTTATCATTTCTTGGCAAACAGGGAAGACACGTACTTTCAGTGTCCAAGTCAGGAATGAATGAGGTCATGGGGGGGGGGGTCACTTAGTCTTTTATATAAATGTTGAAATAAAGCAGTTGGCTATATAAATGTTGAAATAAAGCAGTCGCCTAGGAAAGGCTTAGTCTTTTATATAAATGCTGAAATAAAGCAGTCGGCTAGGAAAGGCTTTTACAGAACAGTAAAGGAATGGTTTGGGAAATTTCATGTAAAAATTCCAATTGAATACCTGGGGATGATAGGACTGAAGAAATTTACCTTGCCATTTTGTCCTGGCTGCAGGGGACTTCACTGAATTTCACACACCAAATTAAGTGAATGACCCTGGTGGAATACTTATTCTCTTGACTTATTGCAAATCTTGTAAGAATTACAAAACTGAAAATTTGTATATGTATATGCAGGCTTCTACCCAGGAGACACCCTACCATGTCTGTATAAAAATTGATTTTAAACAAACCATTACAAAAATGACATAAAAGTTGCTTTGTATTCTGAAATTCTGGTTTAAGCCTCCTGCTATAGATACAGTATATTGAACTGGAAAACTTTTCATATCTTTAATGTGGAAATGTGTAGTACTTAATCTATTGATAAATCAGAATGTTAACCCCACCTCCCTTACCATCACTCAGGTATACATCCTGTTGTGGTAGAGATTTAGATTGGACACCTGGATAGATAGTAGAAAACACTTAGTCACACTTCTGGATAATGAGGGGGGGGGGGGGGGCAATGAACTCCCTGATGTGAAATTGTAAGAAATTTAAAAATTGACCAGTGATAACTTGACATTATGTATGGGAGTCAAATTTGCTAACATTACCCTCCAATCATTGGCTATCCCATTCGGCCTCAAATGATTTGGCCCCTATCTGAAACAGAAGGCGCACTTGCATGTAGAAAATATATTGGAATGCAGAAAATATTGTTATACTTTAATCTGAAAACAAAAATTTCCCTGAAACAATTAACATACATTGGGCCATACAGTCATGCACATAGACTGTCAGATGTATAAAGCAGCATAGTGAGTTGCATTCATGGCCAAAGACATATTAGGTTAATTATTTTACATAATTATTTTTCGTCATTTGCCACGCATGTAATCGGTGAAGGATTCAGGATTATCCTGCATGGAAATAACGTTTTAAACGTGCTATATACAGTAAAACGGTGTTCAATATTCATACTACCTGATGGGCATATGGCCAAACAAACACCTTGTGCTTTTTTGCTCAAATTTATACGCACGCATGATTTTGTATACATAATATAGATTTAAATCTAGCAATTCAAATACAAAACTCATGGGGTCATGCATGACATCTATCTATAATTTATATTTCCTTGAAATGTTAAGTGATTCATTGTTATTGCCGTTGTTGTAACCACTGAGCTCTACTATATATATCTGGAGATCGTGCTCCCATATCTCGTCAAACAAAAAAGTGTCCGCAAAAACATGGCGGATTTCGAGCTCCGCGTCCACTATTTTCGGTGAAGGCTATTTCAGATACGGTAGAGCACCTAGTCCCCAGGCCTTTACCAGCGCGGCCGCGAAATTCAATATGGCGCCAAGCTAAGAGTGGAGTTTAAATGGAGCTAATATTCTATAATTTCTATTGTTGTTTTTTGATCTTTTTATTCTTTTTGGTTGGTAGAACTTACATTCTGAAATGCCAGGTATCTTACTCTTTATCTGATTAATCTGAAAAAAGATTTTATGACAGAATTTTTCTAAAAGTTTATGATGTATATTAATATCTATATGTTTCAGTGAATTATGCTTTAAAAGTCAAAAATAGATTGGCCAAGATAAGAAATTTTTGACACTGAACTTTTGTTAATTATAGTTTCAACTTCAATTTTGAAAATTGTAATAACAGCCTA